>AYEL01004995.1:0-16684 GCA_000484575.1 Olivierus martensii | reverse complement strand
GGAGTCATTTGGTATAAATATTGCTCTGTTGTCTGCTTTCTGTAGACAGTTGTGACATATTCAGCATTCACAATCTCTACGTTTACGTCAAAAAGTGAGCATAATTCTCACTGACTTGGTCTACGTTAAGTTTTAAACCAAGATTGTCATTAGATAAAGCATCTTTCAACAAGTTTTCTTTTCCTCCACTTTCCATGACTATAAAAATATCGTCTACATAGTGTACAAACAGTGTGCTACGTAGACGATATTTAGTAGTTAGTATTAGTCTTTAGTATTAGTGTTAGGCCCATTGTGGCCCACTATACATGCCCTACTTTTACTTTGGAGCAAAAAATTGCGAACTGGTGTAAACAAAAAATGGAACCTTATGAATTTACCGTATCTGAAGACTAGTGCAATTTATAGATAAACTTTTGGAATCTGGTCCATTCCCGGAAGAACAGTTTATTGTCTTGCATTACGACAGTTTATTTCCATCAATTAATATTGATGCTGCAACCTTTCTTTATAGACTTTTTCTACAATATTTATCACCTAATGATGTTCCGTTGGATGTGTTGAGAGAAATCTATGATTTAGTTTGTTATTCCTCGTACTTTACCTTATAAGAAAATTACTTTCAGAATAAAGGTGTGGCATAGGCAGTCCTCTGGCAGGGATTTTGGCGGAATTTGTCATTAGATACCAAGAAGAAAATGCTCTACAATCATTGAGAAAAGAGTTTAAGCTGTTTGTGCGCTATGTAGACGATATTTTTATAGTCACGGAAAGTGGAGAAAAGAAAACTTGTTCAAAGATGCATTATCTAATGACAACCTTGGTTTAAAACTTAACATAGACCAAGTCAGTGAGAATTATGCTCACTTTTTGATGTAAACGTAGAGATTGTGAATGCTGAATATGTCACAACTGTCTACAGAAAGCAGACAACAGAGCAATATTTATACCAAATGACTCCCACGATCCAGTTAGTTATAAGCATGCAGCATTTAAAGCATTGTTTAGAAGAATATTTACACACTGCTCTAATAAATTGAAACAAAAACAGGAATTAGACTTAATGTTAAAGGAAGGTATAAAACACAGTTTCTCTTCTAGAACATTATTGAATCTATCCAACAAAGTTAAACAAAGTTTAAATATATCTAAAACACTGAAGTTACAGAATAGAGAAAGGCATTATTTTAAGAAGATAGAATATTCGACTCCTGTAAAAATTTGCAGTAGATCTATTGAGAAACTTACTAATAAGAAGCTAGTTTTCAAAAGGAAAAATGTAGTTTTTAGCTTATTGTGTAATGACAAACTAAGGATCGATATGGGGAGCAGATCGGGGGGTTTATAAAATACCTTTAAAAAATAAGGACTCGTTAAGAAATGAGATATATATTGGTTCAACTGTTAGGTCCTTAAAAACACGTGTCAAAGAACAAAACTGATATAAAAAAAAAAGTTCATTAAACACCGCTCTGGCAACTAGAGCGTACGAACATGATGTAGATATAGAGTGGAACAATGCCAAGATTATTATGAGCGGAATTGAAAATACCAACATAAGGATGGCAGAGATGCTTCAAGTAAATAAATTAAATAAATATGAGCATGTTTTAAATTTTAATGATCCGCATTGCCTGTCTTGGGCCTGGAGATGGTGTGGGTTATAAAAAAAAAAATAGGAAATAGGCTGCCGTTGTCACCGTTTGTTGTTAGTGCTGCTCATCTAAATAGTTGGATGAAATTGATGACGTCATGCATTCCCTGTCTGGTGTGTTTACTGTTGTATTTTTATTAATATCACTTCTGATTTTTACTTTATTATGTTGTAACATTAATATTATTGTTAGTATTTTTATTATTTTTGTTTTGTAGCAGTAGAACTTGTAGTAATAATGTATAAGGGTTTATACGATGTTTGATGACGTCATCCTTTCCCTGTCTGCGTGTTTTTACTGTTGTATTTGTATTAATATTGCTTCTGATTTTTACTTTATTATGTTGTAACATTAGTATTATTATTTTTAGTATTTTTTATTATTATTGTTTGGTAGCAGTGGAATTTGTAGTAGTAATGTATAAGTGTTTGTACGACGTCTATTATTACGTCATTTTGTAGTTGTTTATTTTTGTAGGGGGTTTCTTCTCCGTTCTGTATATTCATTGCAGCTGAGGTTGACCTACTGATAAGGTCGAAAACGTTTTTGTTAATAAAGTATTTATACTGTTTGTGAGGGATGTGAATGGCACTGATGAGGAACCGATCTTGGTTCGAAAACGTTTTGCCAAAGTTAGGTTTTTGTGCTTGCTAAAGAGCTGTTTTGAACTATCTTTAGAATATTAAGCAAGTTGTATTTTGTGCATTATGAGGAAACAAATTCATTTTAACAAACCAGAGCATGAATACGTGGGATCTCGAAAATTCTTTCGTACTAATGCAGAATTTGTATTTAGCGAGTTTGTCATAAACGAATAATTTAACATTATTTGAATATATGCCAGGCCAGGGATGGGAAAGATAGTTCTTACTATCAAAAATTTGTCCTAAGTGAGTTTGTCTTAATGAGGTTTGAACTATTTACAAGTTTTCCTGGCACTGGTGATCATTGGTAATGTTACATTCAGTGAAACTCTGGCTAAATTGATGATTTGCTTTTCACTTGATTCAGTACTAATTGCATCAAAGGCAAAAATTGCAACACACTTCATACAGGGTTTTCTTCCTAAACTCTGTATGCAAATGAATTTATTTTGCAGCACACCTGATGTAGTATAAATTTTATTTTTCATGTACTTTCATAGCGTTAATTAAAGAATATCATTAATTCCATATTCCTTTCATTGGTGATATTGTATCAACTATTATAAAATACATCTACTGCTCTATACGGCTTGCTTATAATATAAGTATCTACTAACAGCACAAATGAGCAGACCTAATAACTTAAAAACTTTATTAATAAGAAATGTTTTCGGCTCTTATTAGCCCTCATCAGCTCAGATTACAAACAGTTTTTGGACACAAACTCTAAAAAATCATCCGGGAAAAATGTTATCAATTACAACAAACCAAAGAAGACTAGCTTAGCGTGCGAGTACTGCAAGAATAAAAGGAAGAAAGTGCAAGTGCTAAGGAAGGGCCCTTAAAAGCAGAGATTGATAACACCACCGGCATATGAGTTATTGTTGTTATGAATTTATTTCTAGAATATGCAGTGCATGTATATTGAAGAAGAATGACATACAGAGAATAGTAAACGGGGAATGAACTTTTTGAATTTTTAAAAACAAAAGGAAGAAAGTGCAAGTGCTAAGGAAGGGCCCTTAAAAGCAGAGATTGATAACACCACTGGCATATGAGTTATTGTTATTATGAATTTATTTCTAGAATATGCAGTGCATGTATATTGAAGAAGAATGACATACAGAGAATAGTAAACGGGGAATGAACTTTTTGAATTTTTAAAAACTTTTTAGAATGTTTGATTGTTTAGAATGTATATTTGAATAAATAACTGTGGTTTGATGATTATTCTAAGTTACTAGTTTGTAATGTTATACTGAAGAAGGCTGGGTGGAGCTGAAAGTGCTTTAATAAAGGAGTTTAGTTTGAAGATGATGATTTTTTTCCTTGCTCAAAGAGCTTGTGTAATACATAAATAAAAAATAGAAGTTAGTATTGATGTTTTTTATTCTGTTTATTAAAAATTCATTAATTATAGACTTTTATTATGATAATTATTTTAATAAAGCTAACAGTTATAAAATAATTTCTTTTTTTTAACAATTATATTAGTTATATTTAGCTTATTCCAATGGAACCACAAAACACTTAGTTCAAATTTATATATCGATAAAAAATATATTAGAGATTTACACATCTGGAATAATATTTAATTATTGTTTTATGAAATTAAATAGTTTTATTGTAGTTGCAAAATATTGAAAAGTACTAGATTCAATACCAGATGGTCTAGGAAAGTATAAGTGAATTTTGTCTTAAAATCAGTAATGTCTATGCAGTAAATTTGATATATCTGCTATAATCAGTGAGGAAAATGAGAAAGAAAATCATTGATTTAAACAAATTACAGTGGATAATTAATTAATGATTATATTTATTTTCTTTGCAAAAATGAAAATGTGGCATAGATTTATACTTTTCATTAAATAGAAAATTCATTAACCAAGGATTTGTAAAACAAATGATATCTGTACTAATTGTAATTATTATGTATTATTAAACAATGCTATGCAATCTATTAATAAAAAATTTGTGTGTTATGAAAATTTCAATATATTATATATAAAATACATATAATAATCATAATAAAACTTTTAATATCATCAATAGCTGAAAAAATAATTTTATTTGAATTTAAATAGGCATAAAAATTACACTATAAAATGTGCCCATTTATCAGAAGAAAATACATATTTAATGCAGGATATTCTAACTTAAAGCATAAATTATTTATGATGAAATTTGTACTTAAAAAGTCTTTGATGGATGACATCTTAATATTGGAGACTACCACAATATACTGTTTAACACTTCTTCAGTCAACTATTTCATTTCAATTCAGTGATATTTCTGGAACCATTTGTAATATCTCATGTTATAAAGAAACTTGTATTACACCTCGGATGGAGGTTAGAGAGAGGGGGACGGGTCGGAACTCAGGGGAGGTTCCGGACGTAGTACCGGACCTTCCATGTTTAGAGCTTTGTTTTGTGTGCAAATATTATATATTTAATGCATAGAATTCTGTTTGAAAATTTTCATTTATTGTTCAAAGGTGTATAGAAAATGAGATTATGCAGCAATGTCCTAAATGATGAATTGATTGATTCTCAGATAGAGCACTTCAACAAAATACTGATGCTTAATTAAAGTAAAACATGTTATAATTCTGATCAATAGACAATTGAATATTATCCTCAATATTTTGTTGAAATCTTATACCTGAGAAAATTTACAAAGCTGATTTATTTCAATTGAAAAAAAAGTCTTTCATCCAATATGTGTAAATTTGAGTGTAATTCTTTACAATGCCACAATTTTATTTCTTTTAATTAATAATTAAATTTAAAATAAAAATAGATCTTCCAAAACACTCCAAGTATTTTAATGGCCTTTAAATATTCTATTCCGAATGAAACTATGTATTATTTCTTCTTGCAAAATATCTAAATGTTGATTGCTTCATCTGAGAAATAGGTAAAACTATCACTCTGCAGAGAGAGAGAATTTTTAAGAGACAAAAAGTTGTCTCTGACTAAATAGTCTCTTTAAAAGTACTGCAATATCGACTTAGAACAAGGAAATTGTCTCTCTAACAGAACAACCAATCAGAAGCAATGTTTGCTCACTGATATCAAATAGTTTGTCTAGAGAGAGGATTTTTCTTAAGAGCAACATAGACCCGCAAAGCACATGCTACTTCAATTTCTTGTCGACCATTTTAATTTTTCCAACTTCGTAGCAGACAACAGAGTTTTTGCTACAAATTCTGTGACACTGTATTACATAGCTGCATACTTACTTTGAAAAACATTTCTATGAATGTTTAGCATATATTTATTGCAATTAATGCTCATATTTTTTATTTTTCTTATTTGAAAAAACTTGGAATTCCAGGAATTCATAAAGTAAGAACTTGTAAACCAAGAACTAGCTGTATTTCATATTTTAAAATATAGTAGTAATAAACTTGTATATAATAATATTAAGTTAATATTATTTATATGCAAATTTATTAAGATTATAGACCTAATTATATTTTTCCTGTATAAATTTGGTATTTTCATTATCTGAACTATTTGATTAACTAAGAGGCCTCGATTTTAATTAGTTTAGATAATTAGCATTTTATTGTATAATATTTTTTTATCCATATATAAATTTGAACTGTGATATTTTATCATTTTATTGCAATATTGTAAATCTAACCAAGGTCACTTTAAATAAAATGAATTATTTTCAAGAGACCCTTATTTTATTTTTTCATCTAACTTATAAAAACAAACACCACTAATCAGGAAAAAAAATTTATTTCAGAAATATTTTGAGTTACTCATGAGGGCTCCTTCAGCTGAACTATAGTAATGCAGCTGAAGATCTTGCAAGTAAGTCAAAAATATGTTTGAAATAAATTTTTTTTCCTGATTAGTGGTATTTATTTTTTATATATCAATTTTTACATCATGAAATAAAGAATGAATTTTATTTTATGTCTATTAGTTTTATTAACGCAATTACTGTAATAAAATCCATAATTAATGGATTTTTGAAATCACTAACAATTTTCCCAGAAAATTGAGTTTTTGAGAAAAAGTTTTTGAGAATTACAGAAATTCAAGTCAATATTTGATGAAAATTTTATAAATTTTTCACTAATAAATGATATCACAATGAAAGGCATATATTTATCATATATTAAGATTAAATTTGAAAATAATTTGGCATTTAGCAGTCTAAAATTTAAAGTCAAATAGCGAGAAGTACTTTACAATAGTTATTACTTATTTACTTTATCATATTACCCGATCTTAAAAAGATAATTTATCATTTTAACTTGTTTTTCTGCATTTTAAATAATGTCAAGTACTGAAATACTTTAGAAATAAGAATTGCACTTGCTGTAAATATAAGAAAATAAAAAAAAAATCAAAGTGACATCAGTTGTTTTGTTTGGTAAACTTAATGCTGCAGAAATTATTTTAGAAAAAAAGAGCAAATCAATTAATAAAAAGTTTGTTTAAAAGGTACCTTTGCACCAATTATTCTGTCCACAAAGCCGTGCCTAGCTAAGGTAGATGAGTCCAAATGTGAAAGGGAGAGTCACAGTCAGTATAATGACTGGTGAGAATGGTTTTGGTTTCAATTTACTTTTCTTTGCATATATCTGTTATTTGTCATCTTAGTGTTATTATATTAAGTTCTGTTAAATATACTATTTTCAATGTCGAAACTAGTCATTTAGCAATTCAACCTTGACAAAATAAACTTCCATTCAACTTCAGTTATCTTGCATTTGAAAGCATCCATATGCAACTTCCATTCAACTTCAGTTATCTTGCGTTTGAAAACATCCATGTGTGAACTTCCATTCAACTTCAGTTATCTTGCATTTGAAAACATCTATGTGCAAAGCTGTCATCCCTATTTTGTCACTGGACTCGTTCAGTTAGTGCACATGTACTTGTGTCGACGGTTGCGGCTAAGCTGGATGGACAGCAATAACATATGCAGATATGTTTCAAGCAACTTATTTGTAAATATTATTAACATTTGCAAATAAGTTGCTTCAATTTTTTAACATTAAAATATGCGCTGTTATCAAAATTACATTTTTAAGAATGCCAATTTATGAAGAAAAACCAGAAATCAAAGTAGAGAAAAATTGTTATTGTTATTTCAAGAATTAGTGTGTCACATAAATAACATATTGCTTGATATAGAAGTAAGAATTTAATTCTATCATATTTAAATAAGATATTTTGATGCCTATGTTATAAGAGCAGCATTTTAATTCTAGTAAGTTACAATGTTGTCAAAATTATCTTAATACATAATATATTGGACTCATTAACTGATATTCATTGGTTTTAGTGTTATGAGCTCTTTGAGAACTTTTAATATTTTCAGTTTTAATGCTAGCTCGTCCTTCATTTCTATAGAAAGGAGTATTCTTCATTTCTATAGAGAAACTGTCTCCTGTCAGATTTTGATGAAACTTTATAGGAATATTGAGGACAATGAGTAGAGTATAATTGTCTATTATTTGGCTTATTGTTTACTTTTATTTAATAATAATTCTATATGATAAAAAACAACTATATGAAGGCTGAACCATCATCTATTAAAATGTTTAAATATAATTAAAGTTTATGGAAAAGAAAAATTTTTAATGTATAACAGTTATAAAATCAACATCATATTTATTAAAAACTAAATTACAGACTAATTGAAAATATTCCTTTTCTGAGTGCTTTACGCATATCAAATAATATCTCATTGCATATCATCTAGTGACATATAACCATATTAAAAAATTTATACTTGCTATTTAGTGCTGAGTTTTATTTACTTATTTAAGAAACTTTTTGTGTGTGCACGTGTGCGTGTGTTTGTGTATTTTTAATATATTTATACAAACTCATAATTACATATTTCAATAAAATATTTGACAATGACTCTCATCTAGCAATATCTATAGCTTAACATAAAACTGTTAAAAAGAATTGAACTCAACAATATTTATAACCAATCCAACATGTAGGTTGTCATCAACTTATGGCACTGGCACTTATGACAGTGATGTGGATGGTAAATTCTGAAATTGGTCAATTCAATTTGTCTGTGTGCCAGTCCATGTGCAATGGTATGATGTAACAAATGCATTCTTTTTATAACTGGTTCTTATAGTTTTATGTTTATTATGATGATGTATAATGTAATAACAAATGTTGATAATGGAAAATCTATAAATTTAAGATATTTCCATTTACTTCAACCTAAAACCTAAAAACTGACTGAACTGAATAGTATTGTAACTCAAGGGTTACCTGTATTCAGGAATGTAATTTTCTGCCTTTCATTTTTTATTAAATTAAATATTTAAACAAGCCAAATTCTAACATTTTTTGTATACAAAACCCAGTAAAAGTTTTCATTTTTCATTGTAAAATTTGTGTTTAAGTTTTCATGTTTTTATTGTGTTTACTGCATGAGATTTAATAAGTAAATTTTATATTTACTTATATTTAAAGATAGTAGCAAAAATAATATATAATATTTCAATGTAACTGTAATATACATTTAATATTTCTTTTTGCCTAGTATTTTTATTTTTACATAAAATAGTTTTTACAGGAATAAGATGTGTATTGTTATCATATTAAATAATAATTAGTATTTATTAAACATTATTATATTTCTTTTTAAAAATTTGTTGAATATTTGGAGTTTTACCAAAACTTGGAATGTCTAACAAATCAATTTCTACAATAAAAAAATATAATTTCTGTGAAATCCTATAGTAAGTCATGTTATGACAGTTCAAATTATGACTGCAACATTGCAATAAATTTTGAATACATTCCCATCATTAGTTAAACCTCCTATAATTTTGTGTGCTCTTTATTAGAATAATTATTTGATATACTAATTTAAAAAACAGCACTACACGCAGTATAGTTACAACTTTTCTTTATTAAACTCTGCACTAAGTTTTCGGTGCTTCCGCACCCTCTTCAGGCACAACACTCCCCTACAATCATTACAAACATGAGATCTAAATTAAAGCTGGGGGGGGAAGGTGTTATTGTTTATATATGTATATGGTTTGATGTTAGGGGTTAAAGTTGGAGGTTATTGGTGAAGTATTTGTAAGGTAGCACTGATTGGAGACGTAATGTAAACAAGCCCGTTCTGAGAAAAGTAAGAGGGTTGCTATGGCAATGGTGTTTTAGATCTCATGTTTGTAATGATTGTAGAGGAGTGTTGTGCCTGAAGAGGGTGTGGAAGCACCAAAAACGTTAGTGCAGAGTTTAATAAAGAAAAGTTGTAACTATACTGTGTGTAGTGCTGTTTTTTAAATTAGTATATCCAGATAGGATTAAGCAGTTGGTGTAAATGAGCTTTGATTAGTAATTATTGGATGGAGTTCAAACACAAAATGACTTGTTACATTATGAATTGCAATTAATTTCAATTCTTATATAAAGTTTGAATTTATTGATAAATGAAAATTGCTGGGAGATGATGATTATTACAAATATGATGATTGATGAAATTTTTATTTTCCCATTTTCTTACATCAAGAACTATTTGTACTTGTACTGTTTTATATGAATTCCAAAATATAGTTTTAGCATATGCAACAATATACTGTAATTTTATTGTGCTGAATAATGATATTTAAATATTTTTCTTCTATATTGTCTTTATTTTTTTTTTAACATTTCATTTCAAAATGATTTAATTAAATATTTATCAATTGTAATAATATAAGTATTATTATAAAAATTAGATTTAGTTTCAGATTATTCTACTATAAAAAATTTTTTCAAAAGATTAATTTATAATAAATATTTTTCTTCTGATGTTTAGATTTTGTTTTTCAGTCTCAGTGGAACAATACAACAAGAAGTTATTCTCCTAGTACAGCTATGTTCAATGGTTCAACATTATTATCAAGCTTTTCTCTAAATGGTAGCAACAGTTCATTGGAAACTCCTTTGGCAAACAGTCCACGTACTCCAACTGATGAAGCAAAACAGAAACTTCTTCGTCCAAAAAGTTTAGTGGAAAGAGCTCGTTTAAATTCTGGGTAATTTTTAGATTTTTATCTAAAATAAAATACAAAAAAAATGTTGTCAAAACAAGAAACAACAAATTGCTATTTTTAAGAAATATTTTTCAATAATATACAATTTAGTTTAGAGGCAGACTTTTAAGTCACATTGTCATTTTATTCTAAATTCTGCCTCTAAATTACAAATCATATAATAACAAATAATTAAGTCATAATTCAAATTAGCATCAGTTTGGTCTTGCTAAATTTTTGGATTTACTTTTTAATTCTATATGTGAAATAAAAAAGAGATTAATATAGGCCATAGTTCTACAATTATTTCTACAGGTTGTTCAACTAATATTAATGAAATTTAGAATATAGATATTTTTTTGGATTACTTAAGTCCCATGAAAAGTTTTGGCCAAAATGGGGTAAGGAGCTCTTTCATCATGAATATTTCTACATATCACATCTTCCAACTAATTTTGACCAAATTTGGTCAAAATTAATTGGAAGATAAATGAAAGCAAACTGTGTAATAACAGTTTGTTTTCAAAAATTTCGAACCATGCTGTCATAAGTCAGAAATGCCCAAAAATTTTGAATTTCTTGCTACTAATGTAGGACACTAGGACTTCTGCAACAAGGCTTTTTATATAAAAATGTTTAAATTTTTAATTATTTTTGAAAGCATAATGTCATTTGTAGTGATTGTTTTCCTGAACTTTTTGCTTTCTCGAGATTTCAGAAATTCTCAAGAATTTCGAGATTCTAAAAAAATGTTTAGTTAAAAAAGACCTGTTTTAATTTGGATAAAACAAAATGAGGCAGAAAAATTCATGCAAAATGAAAACAAAAAATATTGGATTGTTTTATATTTGTTTGTTTTTTATTTAATCTTTTAATTATATTGAAAAATAAATCATATTTCAATATCATTTGAAAAAATAATTGTATTCGTTTTTTAATTATTAACAATTTTTATTAAAATAGCTTTTCAATACACAAAAACAGTATTTGTTTATCTGCAAAACAGGTCCTGTGTTTAGATACAAAAATTCCTTTTCTGGAATTTTTGTGCCCAATCTTATGTAGATGTATATGATCTTTTAGCTTGTATCACTTCTAACTTGTATTTTTTACATGTCACTATATTTGAATATCTAGACCAAGAGATACATCTCTTAGAAAAAGTTTAGTACCTTCCTATTTTGGCTATCTAATTTTCTAAGAAAACTTTATAGTCTCTGGCCATTAGATGAAAGTGGGATTTTTTTGGAGAATGATTGAGTGCTAGCTATCCACTGATACTCTGATATTCATACCCCCCTATATATTATAGACATCATTGTTACTTTGGCAAATCATTGAATGGGTTAGAAACCAGATATTTGTTTATGTAAATGTTGCTATAAATCTGCCTATGTCATAACATGGCAGCATCTATAATAGAAATATTTAAATTGCAATAAAATGAATGATTTTTATATAGTTTATTGATCTGTTAGGTTTTATATGCCTGTTTTATGTTTTATTTTGTGATTAGTTTCAGATAATTTTCTTTTTGAAATATAAAGTAGAAGCGACATTGATAAACTATGTGACTTATCTGCTTAATTTATTGATTTGAAGATGTTTCAGGGCCAAAATAATTAATATATTGGTATGAAATTTTTAGGATACAAATTTTCAGGATTTTTTTTCTAATCCCAGAGTTTTATAAGAATTTTTTCAAGAATTGGGAATCCTGAACTAAAGACAAAAATTCTTGAGAATCAGGAATCAAAATTTTCTTGTAAATCTCAAGATGAGAATCTCAAATACAATCACTAGTCATTTGTATGATTCCTTTCCCCTACATCAATTATTATTACAAATCCAATATATTCTCCCCCTACAGCATGATGTTTTTGGATACTTGGACTGACATCCTATTCAGGCCAGTCCAGAACAGAGAGAACTTCAATCAGAAATATAATTTTAGTATGTTTTATTTTTGTATTTACCAATTTACCATATTTATTATTTTATGAATTAACAATAACATAAGTACAATAACACACTTCTTAAACTTAATCATAATATCTAAAAGTCATCCTGTATTGAGCTAGAATTAAACCATTTGAACAGGAAAATACTGTTGGCAAGTGTTGGAATGGACTAGATAACACTGATTTGACATATATTTTGAACTTGCATCTTGAACAGTGTTACTCAAATGTCACTGATTTGGCATTCAAATTTCAAAAAATAAAAACTTCCATCTTAAAAATGGGATGAACTTACTTTAAGAATGTATGTATTTTATATCCTTACTTTAGGAATTAATTTGTTCCTGGAATGCACTTGTAAAGTAAGAATTCATAAATCAAGAATCAATTTCCCATAGATATAATATTTAAAACAGGTTCCATTTTCAAATAATAAAATTTGGTTGTTATGAAATTAAAGATCAATAAAATCAGTACTTTTTGATTAAACAACAATCTCCTTATCTAAAGAAATAAAAACATGACTTTTAAAATTAAGAAAATCATCATCATCATCGGTAGATTAGTAGATGAGATTTTATACAGATGAAATACTGCTTTAGGCACAATTCAGGGATGAAAGTTTATAAAATACTCTGATAAAGCAGTGGTGGCAATAGGACACATTATCTATGCTTCTCAGTTCACCATTTTGATTTTTCTACTTTTCTGACAGAAATGGAGTTTCTATTACAAACCCAGTCATACTCTATTGTGTAGCTATGTATTTCTGTTTGAAATGCCTTTTGTGAATGATTAGCATTTATTTGTTGTAATCAATGTATATATTTTCAACTGTTTTGATATTTCATATTTGAAAAATAATTTGCAAACCAAGGAACTCATTAACCCATTGACATCTGTTCTGTTATAATTTCTGCCAGTCGCTTTGGTCCGGCAATTTTTTGTAATTAAGCCTAATTAATATTCATAAAGTTATGAAAATTCATCTTTTCTATTTTTTGTCAAAATTCTGAATTTTTTTTCATATAGACAATTTTTGTATGTCTCTGTAACTGTATAATTATTTTTTGATATTTATTAATTTGACAAAGTATTCGTTGCCTTTGTTAGGTAAAAGGTTAATCCTTTCTCTTTTCTGACTGTTTTGCCATCCATTGAAATAGATATTATTTTTTGATAGTTGCATCTCTTCTGAACAAAAGGTATGATTTACGAAAATGGGAACCATTTTTCGATGCAAATTTGTTTATATATAACTAACATTATGCAAATTTTGTTAGCAAAATTTTTGCTTTATATTCGTTAAAAAAACTCATTAATTTTTTGAAATTATGTTTTTATAAGTAATTATTTATACTATATAGTGTGTTTTTACTATGTTTTTAATAGTTTTTTTATTTTAATTTATTAAAATACATCTTGTTTTATCAAGAAACTTATAAAAACAATACTCCTCCCACAATAACAGCTATATTGTTAGTTGATTTTCCTTTATTGGTTAAGAAATCAATGTTCTTCCAAAAGGAAACTGATCTGATTTCAGTAGTCATGACAGAAATTTCCTGGGAAACAATAGACGCAAGAGTGAAGCTAGCGCACCACGGCCATTTGAAATGAATGATGTTTGTTTACACTCGTTTCTCTCATTTTCTTTTTAACTTTTTTTTGCAGAAATATCTATAAATATGAACTAATTATACCATTTCAGGAAAAATTTATTATATTTTTATCAAATTAAGCAAATTTTATTTGATTTATCCCTTAACTTCTACTTGTATTTCATCACATTGCTTATTGAAGATTTAGTTTTGTTTATATTTAGTTTCTTGTTTCAAACAGCCGATATATGTATACGTGTACGCGTCTTCAAATTTTAAAAGCCAATTTTTTCAGGGCCATTGAAGTTTATCATATCGCAAGGTCAACTTGGGGTCTGTGAAGTTATTTTGATAAAATTTTTTCAATAATTTACTTATTTATTTTATAAAATGTGTTTTAGTCAACAGAACAATTAATAATCTTGAACAGCAATGTAATAAAAGGTTGCATAAATAAACTTCCACTTAAATAATTAGTATATCTGTAAATAAGTCTTATTCGAAGTGGAAAAAGATATTTTTATTATAGAAGTACTTTAGACTTCAATAAGTCATCATCAGCTGTACATAAAAACAATTAGAATACATCATTTAGAATACAATATTCAGAATCATACAATATTCTGAATATTGTATTCCAAAACGATGTATTCTGATTGTTTTTATGTATAGCTGATGATGACTTATTGAAGTCGAAAGTACTTCTATAATAAAAATATCTTTTTCCACTTCGAATAAGGCTTATTTATAGATATACTAATGTAATAAAAGGTGTATGAAAATTTATTATTTACAAAACTCAAAAATAAAATTCCTTATTAACAAATATAAAAGTATACTCAATTAAAAATATATATTTTCCTACATGTTAAGTATTGCTTTGCATACTTCCTTTGAGATTGAGAAAGATAAACACATTTGGGAAAGAGTGTGGGAAAGGAATTGAACTCAGGAAGGAGATTCGGAAGTATCATAAAGCAAAAAGGCAATTATCACACTTGTAAAAATGAAAAGCGGGTAAAATTCATGGGAAAATATATATTATTTAGAATTTAGAAGTGATGATTTTTATAAAATAATTCATTTTATTTCAAATTAAAATAATTTATATATATAGTTCCATTATATATATATATATATACAGTATTGATCGGCAGTTTTTTACACATGACGTACATACACAACAAGGGACGATAGCGATAATTTGGGAATATAGAATATACTCAGGAAAAGATTATTATAATATATATGTAGAAAATATATAAGAAAAACATGCTACACATTATATATTAACAGAAAGTAATTTATAAAAGTTCAATGATGCCTATTCACGGCATCAGACACCAATGTGATTTTATACATGACGTATATAGAAGGCACAGTAATAATTTAGGAACAGAAAAAAACATGCAGGAAAATTATAAAATGCATGTTATAAATTCTATAAGAAATAAATCAATAAAAATTAAAAATTGAGCTCTATATAGAATGAAAATATCATAAAATGCACAATTAAAAAAATAAAAAAAAATTTTATTAACTAACATTCGAAAGTAATAACAATAGCAAAAAAGATGCAGTAATTACATTTCAAGAAACTTTTATACATTAAGAGAAATGGATTTATTAAAAACGTTCCACTTAAATGACGTTCATACACGGCAACGGACGACAGCTGTTTTTTTACCACATGACGTGTATACACAGCAACGGACTTTAAATGGCCAAGTGAAGTTCATTAACTCTGAACTACTTGTATATAATTTTGTGATTATTGAAATTTTTCATATCCTAGTTTTTTTAATAACTATGAAATTTTCTATGTAATGCTTATCAGTTTAATGTTTAAATTCGATTATTTTTAATATATGAAATAAAAATTTGTTTTTCAGATGGTTGGATTCATCTTTATCATTGATGGAACAAGATGTCAGAGAATTTGATACTTTATTGTTACGTTACAAATTTTTCAGTTTTTTTGATCTCAATCCAAAGGTAAATAAATATTTAGAATAAAAAATTACTCCTGGAATAAATTTTCTCTCCCTTTCTTTATGCTCTTCTTTATATGAAATTTTAATTTCATATAATAAAATTAAAAATTCAATAAAAATTTCATATAATGATGAGCATTATATGAAATTTATTATACTATCATATTTATTTCAAAAGGGAAAAATTATAGATTTGTGAATTTTAAATAACTTGTTAATTCATTTTCTTTTTTAAACTGCTTTTTATATAAATTTAAAACAAACACATTATTACATAAGAGAAATTGCATATTAGTAATATAAGAAATCTTTGACAAATCTATATAATAATTTGTTTATCCTCATTAATGTCATGTACAAACTTAGACTGAAATAGCTCGAAGACTATACGATGAAACTTTATAAATCCTTTTGATTTGAGTTTCTATGAGTTGAACTTAGAGTTTATGACTATTAAATATTTTTTTAAAAATACGCATTCTAAAAAATATTAAAAAATTCAAATATCGCATAATTTTATAACTTATTTGATAATTATAAATATTACAGCACAAATTATAAGTGGAAATGCTCTTTATTATAACTGAAGATCTTTCAGCTTCAGTAAGCCATCATCAGCATAATACACAAACAAATAAAATAAAATATTCGAATGTTATACAAACTCAAAAAACTGAAAAAGAAAACATTTAGAATATCTTTAAAACGAATACATTTAAAATTAAATATCGAAGTCGTAACATTGTATATAATATATTACAAAGAAAATAAATATGTAATAATTTTGATAACAGAAT
>AYEL01004994.1:0-18616 GCA_000484575.1 Olivierus martensii | reverse complement strand
TGTGTGTGTGTGTGTGTGTGTGTGTGTGTTTGTTTGTTTGTTTATTAATTTGTATACGACTGTTTAACTGCTCTTAAAGGCTATAATAACTGGAAATAATCTTAATACTAGCATTGGTGAGCAGGCCATTTTGCGATATAACACACACAAAACTTTATTTTAGTCATATACTTGTTTGTCACACAAGTATGTGACTAAAATAAAGTTTTGTGTGTGTTATATTGTAAAATGTTCTGCTCACCAATGCTAGTATTAAAATTATTTCCAGTTATTAATTTGTGTTTGGTTGCAAGCTTTTGATGTATTATGTTTGCTACTTGGTTATGTCTGTGCAAGTAGTCTGTCTGTGCAAGCAGCTAGCAACCTGATGTAATGTGTTGAATTGTTTCAGGTGCTATGTGGCATTTCCTACATGTGTTGTTTGTTAATGTGTGTCTTTCAGTATGTATTTACTGTAGTTTTTGTGTTTATTGCCTGGTCTTGTATTACTATTATAAACCCTTCTGTTTCTGTAAATAATCCCCCCTGACTAACCAGCTGTTTGACGCTTTGGAGTCTATAAAGTGTTTCTGAAGGTTGTGTGGGTGTCTGTCATGGAGTTCCTTTCTACACCAGGGTGTTTTCTTTTCTTGTGCAATGTAGTCTATTTGGTTTGGAGTGTTGTTCTGTAGATTTAATGGTGTTATGTTTCTATTAGCCAAGACTATAGCTTTGTGTAGTTGTGATGTATGTTGTTTTTTATGAAAGAACACTCAGATTATAGATCTGTCTGTTGTGTAAATGTGGGATGTCAATAAGACCACGTCCATCTTCCTTGCATGGGAGAGTAGTTCTTTCTATGGCAGATTTTGGGTGATGGTACTGATATTTTGTATGTGTTCATGTTTTTCTTTAGAGTTATTCAAGTTCTGTCTGTGTCCACTGTATCACTCCAAAGGAGTAAGTTAGTATAGGTATGGCAAATGTTTTGATGGCTTTCACTGTGTTTTTTCCATTCAGATGTGTTTTGAGAATGTTATTTAATCTGTTGTGTACAGTTTTGACAATGTGTGTTTAGTTTTCTTCTGTTCTGTGAGTCTGGCTTGCTGAATCCCAAATACATGTGCAAAGTCGCAGATTAGAATGAATGCAATTCTATTAATTATAACTAAGCCTAACGATCTAGCGACTCTGCAAATTTCAGAGTTCTGCCTGAGCTCAGGTCTTTAAGTTCTAATGTAAAACTAATTAATTACAAAACAATCTAACAACAATTAACGTCTAACGGGCGAAATGAATCGGAAATCGGAACTTAAACTAGAAGTGCCGATTAAGTGTTAGAACAAGAATAAACAAACGATGTTAGAAACTTATACTAATAAATTGAAAAACTTCTCAAACAAGTTAAGTAACAAAAAATATAAAATTTACTAGACTCAAAATACTTACAAAAGTGTTAATAAATGCTTTATTGGAACTATAATAAAGCAACAAGAAATTAGTCAACAAAACTTGTTTAATCCAATTCAACTATCAACAATCAATTATTCACAAAAGAAAAAACCTTAAATGCTACTTAAATCTACTACCTCCACTTCCTATACAAACTTTGAACAATCGTTGATCTTTACAAGAAACTCAAATGTCACATTTGCCAATTTTACGTCAGAACAACACCTCAAAAAACTTGTCAATTGCGTTGATCTTTTATACGGGTGACTTACAATCCCACACTTCACTCATTTGCATACTTAGATGTAACAAGTTTTAAATTTGTTAGCTTAGAGTAATTCATTCATGTCATCCTCTTTACAGTTAATTTATCTACCGAACAATACTTTGATACGGATCATTCTTACATTCATATATCGGACCAGTGGTAATATTATTTAGATAAGATGACGTCATTAACCGGGATAGCTCTTCCGGAGAATGGGTTCCGATTCTGTATCACGTGCTTGCTAATGACGGAGGCGGAGAACGTGGGAAGTAAGTTAACTTTTAAACTAAAATATAATACGTTAGAATATAGGAAAATAACGATAAATAATAGAGTGCATAATAAAATAAAAATAGGACAAGTCAAAGTTAACTTCCTCACACATGTACACCTCACTCTCTTCCGTGGATTCAATAGTGTCTCCATTTTCAAGAGTGAAGCGTCCTTTCTTTAGGACTCCCTTTTCTATGTGGAGTGTTTTGCATTTTCGCTCTCTTTAGGACTCCCTTTTCTATGTGGAGTGTTTTGCATTTGTCTAGGCAAACTCCATGTGTATGTCTTTTGAAAATGTGTGCGTGATTTGTAACAGCCAACTCCATGTGTATATGTCTTATGAAAATGTGGTGTGTGGTTTGTAACAACTGTTGTAATTGTGTTTGTGTTGAGGCGTACAGTTTAATGTCGTCCATGTAAAAGAGATGTGAGAGTGTGTAGTGTGTTGTTTGGTTTTGTCTAATGTCGTAGCCATAGTTCGATGTGTTCAGTTGGTTGGAGAGTGGATTTAGGGTGAGGCAGAACCAAAGTGGGCTGAAGGAATCGCCCTGGAAAATCCATGTTTAATGTGTATGGGTTCTGTGGCTATGTGATTGTTGTTTATGGTGACATGCGATGGGTTCTGTGGCTACGTGATTGTTATTTATGGTGATGTACAGTGTTTTTTTCCAGTGTTGCATTATGTTTTGTAGGAATATGATGTATTTGGTATTGATTTGATAGAATTGCAATGTCTGTACGAGTCATGAATGTGATATGCTATCGAATGCCTTTTTGTAATCAATGTAAGCTTTGTGTAAGTGTCTGTGTTGTCTGTGTACTTGTTTTAGTATTGTTGTGTCGATGATCAGCTGCTCTTTACACCCCATGTGACTTCTACAGCAACCTTTCTGTTGTTCTGTGAGAATGTTGTTTTCTTTGATGTGTGCGTATATTTTGTTGGTGATACATGAGGTTAAAATTTTGTATAGTGTTGGTAAACAAGTGATTGGTCTGTATTGTGATGGGTTTCCAGTGTTTGTGCTCTTGGGTTTCATGAAAGCAATGCCATGTGTAAAGATTGGTCTGTATTGTGATGGGTTTCCAGTGTTTGTGCTCTTGGGTTTCATGAAAGCAATGTCATGTGTAAAAAAGTAAGGTGTGTCTTTTGGTTCGTGAATGAGAGATTTGTGAGATGTTTGGCTAGTAAGTCATGAAGACAGGTAAAATGTTTGTACCAAAAATTCTGGATACCATCTACACCAGGGGCTTTCCAGTTGTGAGATTACATTTGGTGACAAACAATTTCCTTTATTAGAAAAAGAGTGTGTGTGTTTATATTGGTAACAGTATTTTTGCCGCTCAGCATGAGTTCCTGAATAAGCACGAAAGCTCCACAAAAATCGCATTTTGTAGTTACAAATAAATTTTTGCAAATATGGAATCCACGAATAACAAGAATCAACTGTAATACTAATAAAAAAAACAAAAGAAATAACAATATGTTAGTGCTATTACTACTCTGAAGTTTTGGGAAAACAAGATAGTTTTTTTGGTGCTTTTCTGAAATACTATAGTATTTTCTTTATTTAAACCATTGTGCTTGCTTTCTTAATAGAAGTTTATAGATTGCAAAAGTAAAACATATTGACTATTGACTGTAGTGTACTGAAATCCTTCTGGACTGTTTTTAATGGAAGTGATCAAAATTATGTGCTTTTGATCTTTGAGCTAGCTTTTAATGTTCCATTATTAATAACCAACAGAATTTTAAATTATATCTGCTAAATCTTAACATCATTAAAAACAGTTTTTTTTATTTCTTTCTAACTAAAAATTTAAATGAAAATTTGAAATTTTTTGTAAATAGCCATAGGAGAGAAAAAAGATTAAAAGGATGGGAGTTCAGCAGGCTGAATGCTTCAGAAAGAGTTCAGCCTTGGACTATAAAATAGAATTTTGTGTCACAGTATTTTAATAATTATACATTAATCCAATTTTCAAATTTCTATTATATAGACTGCCGGTGATTCAGTCTAAATTTGCCATTATTTGAAACTTCTTAAAGTATGAATTCATTGTTAACTCTTCACAATATACAGAAATTCCAAGTCAAAACATATGTGTATATATGTAGTTTGAACATAGCCTATACACTACATTGTCACAAAGATGTAACAATAAAAATAGTTATATTAAAAAAAATAAGCATATAAGTCAGTTGGATTGCATTATGGTAAACTAGTCACTTATCATCTTGGAAGATCCAGTTCAATTCCAAGTCTCACACTTCTAGTTTTTTAGGAGAGGTCGCAGCCAGCTGATTGATTAAAACTAGCCTAATAGGCACATAAAACACATGTACATGTGATAAATGATTAAATTAGGAGAAAATGTATGAAAATACATTGTGTGGCATACATTTTCTTGTATCTCTGCATTATAACTTTATCTGCTTTGATCAGTAGATTTTTCTTGTAAGTCAAAGAACTGCTACATGAGTGTGATTTTATATAAGTTGGGGATTGTATCTATTTAAAAAAAATTAAGCAAATTATTGTGAATTCTTTAATCTTTTCTGTAATGTGAGCATATTTAGTTTTAAATGTGTATGTGAAATGATTTCAATTATTCATTATTTAATCTAAAAATTTAGTTTTAGATAAATTTTTTAAATTCTTCAATGTCAAAATTATTTGCATTAACTATAAATTTTTAAAAATTTCTAAAAGATTTTGAAGATTATTATGTTTTTCATTAGTGATTCTTTTGAAATATATATTTGCTTTATGTTCTGATAAAGCATTTTTTTCAGTCTAAAATTAGTTTGTATATACCATTAAATTCAAATTAATTTATTTTTAAAGTAATAAAATTTTAAAACATTATAGGTTGAGGGATTTAAATATTTTGGAAATTCTTTGATGTTAATAAAGTAAAAGTTTGGGATTCTCTGATTTAATTCAATTGTTATTTGTATATGAGTATTTAGTCAGTTTCATGATTATTATAAAATTTACTATAATCATAATTTCACTTTAATTTTCATTAGATAAATATAGTTTTGTTTAATTTGTATTTAAGTTTTTTATAAAACATTTTTTTATAGTATGATTCAGTTCGAATTAATCAAATATATGAACAAGCAAAATGGGCTATAATGACTGAAGAAATTGATTGCACTGAAGAAGAAATGATGCTTTTTGCAGCATTACAGGTAAGCTTATTGGAAAAGAAAAATATTTAAGACTTTGCATTATGCATGTTTTCTAGAACAATGTTACAATGATAGATTATTTCTGACTTTAAGCAGAAAAGCTGAGAATTCAAATTCATATAAAAAACTATTCAAAAAAATCCATATCATTAAAAAACTATTTTTTGGTCTTATTTTTTAATTTTTTTTTAAATATTTAAAATTTTAATAATACAGGAGAAGTTGGAATGGAGTCCTTGATTTATGACAGTAGTCTGTCATAAATCAAGGACTCCATTCCAACTTCTCTGTCATAAGTCAAGAACTATTTTAATTCTTGATTTGTTTTGATTTATATTTTAATATTTTCATAAATTAGGTTTCTATTTAACTTAAAATGGTTACAAATGTATAAATTTACATAAACATTTATAAATATTTTATTAACACATATACACATATAATTTGTATAAATACAAAATTAAGAAAAAAAATTTAAGAATTTTTTTCAACAATAGTAGTATTTCGCTTATTGGACTTGATAGGGTTATGACAAGATACAAAAATTAACAATGAAAGAAGCAAACACTTTGACTGCTGATTAGCAACTAATGTGCCAAAGGCTATGTTAAGTTAGAAATGGGTGAATCAAACTAGAGGCTGTTGCATATTGTTGAAAGGCTTGCAAAGTTGCGAGTTAGAATGAATGCAATACTATTAATTATCACTAAGCCTAACAGTTCTAGCGACTCTGCAATCCAGAGTTCGGCCTGAGATCAGGTCTTAAGCTAAGTTCTAACTTAAAACTAATTAATTAATTACAAAAAGCAATCTAACAACAACGTAATGTCTAACTGATGAAACGAAACTGAAAATCGGAACTTACACTAAAAGTACTGATTAAGTGTAGACTAGAACAAAAACAACGATGTTAGAACTTACACTAATAAATTGAAGAAATTCTCAAAAGTTAAATAATAAAAAACAAATTTATTGAACTCTAAACACTTACAAAGTGTTAATAAATGCTTTATTGAAACTATAATAAAGCAACAAGTAATTAGTCAACAAAACTTGTTTAATCCAATTCAAAATTCAACAATCAAATTATTCACAAAAAAAGAACCTTAAATACTACTAAATTCTACTACCTCCACCTCCGATACAAACTTCAAACAATCATCGATCTTTACAAGAACTCAAATGTCACTAGCCAATTTTACGTCTGGAATCAACACCTCTCGTTATCAAACACTTCAAAAACTTGTCGATTGCATCGATCTTTTTATACGGGTGACTTACAATCCCGCACTTTGCTCATTTGCATACTTATACAGGGTGACTTACAATCCCGCACTTCGCTCATTTGCATACTTATACGTAACAGGTTCAAAGTTATTTGACTTACCAATCATGCTTGTCGATTGCGTCGTCCTTTTTATACAGAGTGACGAACGCCGCCGCACTCGCTCATTTACATACTTATACGTAACAAGTTCAAAGTTATTACAACACCTCAAATGCTTGTCGATGGCGTCGTCCTTTTATACAGTACTCTCACTTCGCTCATTTGCATACTTATACGTAACAAGTTCAAAGTTATTAGCGTACAGAATAATTCATTCATATCATCATCTTTACAGTTAATTTATATATCAAACAAAACACCGATATGGATCATTCTTATTTTCACTTATCAGTTCAATGGTAAAATTAGTTAGATTAGATGATGACATCATTACCCGGGATAGCTCTTCTGGAGAACGTTTCCGATTCATGTTATGTGATTGCCAACTACGACGGAGAAGGTGAAAGTAAGTTAACTTTTAAATTAAAATATAATATGTTAGCATATAGGAAAATAATGATAAATAATAGAGTGCATAATAAAATAAAATTAGAACAGGTCAAAGTTAACTTCCTCACAGGCTTTGCTTGATGACTAAGGGCAACGCTACAATACATATACAAAAGCAAAGCGACATATTTATGTATATGCAGGTAGAAAGTTGAATTAGAGAATTTTTAATAATAATTTTGGCTGTTGTAAATGCGAATCATCATAAGTCGGACTACCTGTAGATTTACATGTATTATATTGATTTTAATATACAGGGACATTCAAGTTTGCACACGTGATACTATTATATAAGTCAAATTTTATTTAAGGCAGTAGTTTCATTAAGTTGTGAGTCTGCACTTCACCAAAATGGGAGTAGCACTGAAAAAATTTTTTTTTTTTCAAAAAATTTGAAAAAGTTAGAATTTGCACTCGTGATACTATTATATAAGTCAAATTTTATTTAAGGCAGTAGTTTCATTAAGTTATGAGTCTGCACTTCACCAAAATGGGAGTAGCACTGAAAAAAAATTTTTTTTTTTTTTTTTCAAAAAATTTGAAAAAGTTAGAAATTTCCTAAATTGCTAGGTTCTTCCCAATGCATTCATTACAATTTGCAAAACATTAAAATCAACCATACAAAAATATATGGACTGACAGTCCCTTCAAGAAATCTGTTTTGATTCAAATTACAGTAGATTACCATAATTAATAATTTCTAAAAATAGGTCACTGTTTTTCAGTGTGGCTGTCACTTGTTTTGCATCATGTTATGATGTGTGCAAAAAACTATTAAATTTGTGATTAGATCAAAGTTTTTCTGAATAAATATAATTTCCTTATTTTTATATAATTTAATATTTTATTTATCTGACTCCAAATTTTTATTTAAGCTCTATTAAATTTTGAATAATGATTTAACATTAAAAGAAAGATATAGCTGCACACAGTAATTATAATAATAAATTTATTAAAGGATATTCTTATTGTAGTTGTTTTCGAACGATTCAATTTCTTCTAGAACGTATCGCTCTTTCTAGAACGTATAAAACACGATATAATAGCGTGAACGGATGAATATATCGTATATTATTAAATAAACCTAACGGAGCGTAATTTCTGCATATAATAGTGATATATTAATAAACCTTGGGAATCTAAAAAGAAACTTTTTAAAAAGCAAAAAAACGGAGGTTATGACGTAATTTTAAAGAGCGATACGTTCTAGAAGAAATTGAATCGTTCGAAAACGACTACAATAAGAATATCTATGTACAATACTGAAGAGGGTCTCCTAGAAAGGCCGAAAACGTTATATAAAGAAAAATTTGAATCCTGTAATAGAGCTGTAAGTAAAATATAGTTAAAACTAAGAATTTTCACAAGTTAAATATGACGTTATATAAAGAAAAATTTGAATCCTGTAATAGAGCTGTAAGTAAAATATAGTTAAAAAATGAATGTTAGAAGATAAATTAATAAACAATACTTAAATGATTGTTTAGTTCTAGATGGAAATAGTGTATCCTTATGTCATAAATTCTGACCCCAGTATCAAAATATATAGTGTTTAATATACTCTCAACCTTTTTCTTTAAGCTTATGTCATAAATTCTGACCCCAGTATCAAAATATATAGTGTTTAATATACCCTCAACCTTTTTCTTTAAGGAAAAAAAACAAATTACTTTATCATTAACTGTAATGAGAAAATAAATTTTTAAATCTGTTTATCCTCATAATTTGCATATTATATATATCCAATAAAAAAAATTCATAAAACCAAAAAAAATTCTTTTTGGTTGGAAATTGTTATAAAATATGCATATAAACATATCAGAGAACATGATAAAATTAGAATGAGATTAAATTTAAATAATATGTGATTAATAGCCATTGAAATTGGAGAATGCTTCTGGGAGTCGTATTTTATTGCTCTTGTTTGCAAACCATTCCCACTGACATACCACCTCCAATTGACCTTGGACTACCTCAGCTTACAAAAATGCTTGCACCCCTCTGTTTACAAATGTAACAGGAACTGCATTTGTTTTGACCTCAGGAAAAGATTTAGGGCTGTCTGAAATATGATATCTTTTTTTTTATTTACATAATTTTGATAAGGAGGTATTAAATTACATAATTCATTAAAAAACAGCAATATAATGTAGAAAAAGAAATTTTTGAATTATAGAGTAGAGACTTGTCAGAAATAAAAACTTTAATTCAATCTGAATATGTAGATTAAAAAAAAAAGTGAAAATTTTTTAATAAAAACTTGAGCCAACAGCGTGCATGAAACCTGACACTGTCCAGGTAAACACAACACCACTGCTGGGTTAAAGTTGAATTTATGTAAATTATTAGTTGTTATAATAAATTAAAACATTATTCACTGAATGTTTAGCTTTCCTATAAGCAATATATCTTTCATAATATGATATACATGCACCATATTTGATAGTCAATCTAACTTAAGTACCTTTTACTATGGGTAGTTTGTGATTTTCTATTTAAATAACCTTTTTTGAGGTTACTTCTTAATTTTTAACAGCTATTATCAATATGCAGGTATCAAAAACTTTATTTCTTATATAATATGAGACATTTCTAAATGGCCTATACCAGTGTTGTGTAGAGTTGGATGGCAAATGATCTGACTCTGACTTCACCTTTTAAAAAATATCCGACTCTGATTCTAACACTCTAAAATTTGTAAGGTCTGACTCTGACTCCTGACTCTGGGCAGTACAAAAATCCAACTCCGACTCCACCCAAAAACCTCCAACTCTGCAATCCAGAATTGCAAAATCAGATGAAAAATGATCCAACTCAAACTCCACCTTTTAAAAAAAAATCCAACTCCAACTCCCTAAAATTTGTAAGGTCCAACTCTGATTCCAACTCCACCTTTTAAAAAAAATCCAACTCCAACTCCCTAAAATTTGTAAGGTCCAACTCCGATTTCCCACTCCAGGCAGTTTAAAATTCTGACTCCAGCTCCAACTTTGATTCCACCCAAAAACCTCTGACTCCCTGACTCCCAATTCAGACTCTGCAACTCTGTCATATACGACTGGACCTATGCCTGAACCACAGTTTGCTGATGTTCAGGAAGACTGTCCTGTTTCCATACTGGATCTAAGGAATTAATTGCCTGTGTGGTTGGCATTAAAAAACCACAAGGACAAAGCTCCTTGTTGAAATATAAAAACTCATATCATCATCATTATAAATTTTGACATTAGATTTGAGAGATGGAAACTTATAAATTATTTGTTTTTCTATTCTTTGTATTTTTTTAATAAATAAAAATATACAGGGTGATTCAAAAAAGGTTGTGCCAAAATTTACACACTTGTAGAGGATAAAATTCTGAGTAAAAATAAGTCTAGTTGCATTTTTTGATTTGAGGCTCAGTTTAAAAGATATAATGCATGAAACTTTTGTGGCATTATTTCTGTTTTGATACATCAGACAAGAAACATTGAAAAAATTAAGTAACAAAATGAAATTTATTGGTTTAAGTTAACAAAATTGTAAAGTAATGCAACTTTAATTAATTAATAAGCTAGATGAAATGTTTGATGTTGGCAAAAATAACTGCACAGACATTTGCATTGCAAAAAGTTCTCTTGTAGAGATGTTTTGCCACTCTACTATTCCCACTGTTGTGCCCATATATGAGGTGCATATCTGCCAATTCTGCATAAGAATAGTGATCCATAATACTCTCAAAAAGATCGTAGTAAGCAATACACAACTATCAAACCAGGAAGAGTTAGCAATTTAACATTCAAAAATTAATGCTGCATTTGTAAAACAATTACATTTCATTTAAATAATTGATCATCACTAATTTAATAAACAATCTGTTCTCCATGCTCTAAATTTTTTGGATAGTTTTTAAGTATTTAAAATTTATAGATGATTTTAAAAATGTAAATAAACATATTTTTAAAATATTTTTTGATTGAACCAGAAATGACATTACAAACTTTCACACATTATATTTTTTAAATCAGAGCCTCAAATCAAAAAACGTGACTAGACTTTTTTACTCAGAATTTTACCCTCTACAAGTCTAAATTTTGGCACAACCTTGCTGAAACACCTTATATAAACAAGTTTAATAGTATATAATTGCATTTTAAAGTTTATATTATCAAAAAATTCAGATTATTTAACTTTATATATACAGGGTCGTGCAAGTAAATCCGGAAATAATTAATGCAGGAATTTGCGCTATTTCCAGTTGGGCGGTAATTTGGCTATACTTGCACCTGACCTTTGTAGAGACTAGGCATTCACAAATTGGCCACCGCGTCATCAGCATGTGCAGAGCACGATCGAAGAATGGCTATACTCGAGTCTCTTCACACCGGTAAGTTGCTGCGGGAAATAATCGAGCGGTTCGGTTACAAGAAGATGCAGGTTTATGACCAAGCGAAGAGGTTCAGGGAGTCTGAGACGGAGGAAGTCATTCCTGACCGGGTCAAACATCGAAAGCAGTCTCCCATGCCATTGGTCGCCCGAGTTGTGGCCTCCCTCATACCCTGACTGCAATCCCCTCGACTACTACGTGTGGGGCGTTGTCGAATCAAAGGTCAACAAAACCCACCACAACAGCAAAGACTCTCTGAAAGCTTCCATCGTCGAGGTCATGACCTCGTTAGACCGAGAGGAGGTGAAGCATGTGTGTTAGTTTCCGGACCCGCCTGGAAAAGGTTTAGCATTGCAGATGGCGGCTACATAGAGTAACTGCAATTGTAAATAATGTAAATGTTTTTATCTAGTTTTCTTTATAATAAATTTATTTTTACTAGCAATTTTTCCGGATTACCTGCACGACCCTGTATATTCAGATTATTTAACTTATTTATATACAGGGTGGAAGAAAAGTCTGCACCCTTCCGAATAACTTGATAAATATCATAGATTTTAAAAATCTATTAATGCCAACAAATAGGAAGTCATGGGTTGGCTACCTGATGGTGACTTCAAATGAACTAATTATGCAAGTGAGGATACTTGCAAACCCTATCTCAAACTGCAATACACAGTGAAAAATTTCCAATTACAAACTTGTTCAGCATTCAGTTTTGAACACTAAAATAAAACTTCATTAAAATCTGATGAATAGTTCTCCCAAAAACAAAACAAAACAAAAAAAAAAATATTTTTACCTACAAATCATGCCCTTCCACATGCCCTTTCACATGCCCTTCCACATCTGGTTTGGAAATTTCTGAAGGTTTCCACAACAGGGTCATCTTCCTGTTCAATTGGCATAAAAAGCCACATTCACACGTGAGATTCAATGTATATCGCTGAGTACTTACTTAATGAAATGATTGCCATGCAATGCTATGCTGCTAATGCAAATGATGTTTTGGGCTGTAGGGAGGATGTTCGATGATGTCCCAGCAGAACAGTTTTGCTGGGACATCATCAAACATCCTCCCTACAGCCCTGACCTTGCTCCAAGCGACTTTCATCTCTTTCCTCGCTTGAAGTGGCACCTAGGAGATCAACGATTCGCTTCAGACGAGGAGGTGAAACACTTCGCAACAACATGGCTGAACACCAAAGGACAGGATTTTTACCAGGAGGGAATATTCAAACTCATCCCACGAACGACAAGGGCCTAAGCTGATATGGAGACCATGTCCTAAACCAATATGGAGACTATGCCAAAAAATAACCTAATGTATGTACCTCAGTTGGCTGTATTGGTTGTATGAAATAAAATGTACATGTTTCACTGCAGGCTTTGTAACCTTACTTTTTGATCACCCCTCATATATACATTGGATGATGTCACAAGGTATAGAATGAGAAAAATACCCCTCTACATAACCTCATTTCTTGAATTCAAGTTAGAAATCTTATGCCAGTCTGTCACAACAAATATTTTGAAGAACTGCTCTATAACATTACTTCACAGTCTAGAAACAAATGAGCAATTTAAATGAGATAGAATTAAATGGAATTTAAAATATATTTAGAACATATCTTATTCTTTAAACAATTTTATAAATATCTTAAAAAAAATTAATATTTAAATTAAAAAATATGATTTTGTGAAATAATAATAATAATTTTGTTTTTATTAATTATTTGTGTGCATTTATTTGTAATTTTTTATATTTTGAAAATTTGCTTTTTTTAAGTTCTTTTTTTTTTTATATTTAAAACAGTTTCAAGTTAATTTACAAGCCAATGTTCCACAACCAGATAATTTTCAGAGTGATGAAGATGACATAGATTCTGCTTTGACAGACTTACAAGTATCTCTAGAAGGAACTTCAATCAATAATAGTTCAGGTGATATCACACATGTACCTGAACTTGCTAGTTACTTACGGTTCTTAAAGTTAGTAAATAATTTGCTTAAATATTTCTGCAAGATAATTTAATGGAATTATAATCTTGCAAATTTTTTTATAGATCAAAAAGGTTTACTTTTAAGGGTTTCAAACGACTCTATTTCACTTTTAAAGATACTCATTTATCAATTTACAAGAGAAAAGAAGATTCTACTGGACAACCTGCATTAGTTATTAATTTGAAAGGTATAAGTTTATAAAATGTGAAAAATATAATTTTTAATGTTTGTGTTTAATGGTTTTAATTGATGAAAAATAGGTTGTGAATTGACACCTGATGTGAATATATCACAAGGGAAGTATGGAATTCGACTAGAAGTGCCCAGTCATGTTGGAATGACTGAATACTGGATACGTTGTGATACAGTATGCATAATAATAGATTCTTCTTTATAATAAAATTATTTTCTTTACATTTATTTATTTATTGCAATGTAGGATTATTTTCTGTTCTAAATTATATTTTAAAAATTCAATTTATATTCTCTATTTTATTTGAAAATGATAAAAATTATACAACAGTAGGCCAAAATGTTCTTATCCTCATCATGATGCAATGTCCTAGGAATCTGAAATTTGGTCCTCTAATTAGCTCTTCCTTCTCTATATATCCACCTCTTAGGACCATACATTTTTCACACCTGCAGAACAGTTTTGTAATCCCATCTTTGTTAGAAGTTGGCAAATTTGGAGGAGATCAGCACTCCACAGCAGTAATGACCACCTCATTATCAAAGAAACTTCCCTGTAAATATTTATTTGCAGAAATGTTTATAATACTATAATTTCACTTTTCACTTTCTTCTTATCTATATTATAATTAGTCAAACATGTATGGCTAGAGTCCCTTTTTTGGACAAATTTTCTATAAATAGGGTATCGTTAGAAAGATCTAATTTTCGGATGTCTGTGACAACAGATCTTCTTTTCTTAATCTGGCCTTTTTTAGGTTCGGATGTCTGCGACAACAGATCTTTTTTTATTTGGCCATTTTTTAAAGGCCCTAGGGGCCGAAATTGATTTTATATATTTTGAAATCTATTGATATTCATTTTTGAAAGTAAATACCAATAGATGGCGCTAAGTGTGAAAATAAGGGGCAACAGATAGCTGGCCATTTTTAGGGCCCTAGGGGTTGAATTTTAATTTTATGAAAATATATTCAATAGATGGCACTAAGTGTCAAAGAAAGGGGGCAACAGATAACTTAACTGCATTACTATTATTAGATTTTTACAGAATTACTTATCTAAAAGAATTATTACTGATTATGATACAGGATACTGTTCAGCTAACCTTTTCACACCTTATTTAACCTTTTCATTGGATGTTTTATTTTAAAGGAAATTTTATGTTGAATTTGCAGTTAAGCCTGTTCTATATCCATAATTATGATGGTGATATATTACATATCTCAAATGAAATTTGCTTATATTTTATCACACAAAGAAATTATAACCATTCATCATGCTGTAATAACCCCCTTCACGGGGGTGCAGCCCCACCCCACGGGGATCCCGGTGCCCGTGGGGAGATGAAACTGGGTGCAGCCCACCAGGGACATTAAACAGGGCCCCAAGGGCCCAGACTCGTTGGGGTGGACCCCACAGGCCCACCCGACTGGGGCCTCCTGGTCCCTGGTGGGTGCAGCCCCATTCCATGGGCCCCCATGGGGGTTTCATCTCCCGACAGGCTGTGGGCCCACTGGGGAGATGAAACCAGTTCCCACGGGCTTGGGGCCCTCTGGTGGAGTGGGGCCGTCGGGGAGGCGCCCATGGGGTGCAGCCTCCACGGGCCCCCGTGTAATTACTACACATTTGAACTAATGCTTAATAAAATATATAGTAAATAAATTTGCAAGATAAGCTGTTATTATGCAATATGCTGTTACATAAAGTATTATAAGATTAGATCACAATAGTATATTTCTGCTCATTTATATGAGCGGGTAATTTCTAGTATATAATTAATCGAATAATCTGACAGCTCAAACACGTGAAAAACAAAAAATTAAATTTTTATTTCCATAGAATTTTCGGCTTAATGAAGCCATCATCAGCGGTTGTTTTTTCGAATCTTTGTTGATTCGAAAAAACAACCGCTGATGATGGGTTCATTAAGCCGAAAGTTCTATGGAAATAAAAATTTAATTTTTTGTTTTTCACGTGTTTGAGCTGTCAGATTATTCGATTAATTATATTATATTTATTTGCATTTCAAAATGGAATTCTGAAGGTTCTAAGTCAGGAGAATACAGGAGATGGTGCAAGATTTCATAGCCACTTTTGCATAGAAAAATGACTATTTCTGCAGCTCAGTCTGCAGGTTAATTTATTGTCAGTTAACAGCAACACACCTTATGATAGCAAACTGTCTTTTTTCTTGATACTGTCCAGCAACTTTGTAGCAAGTTCCTATAATATGTTCCTGTTACTGTCAACTCTTTTTGTATATATTCTGTCAATATATACTTTTGTTATTCCAAAATATAGACAGCATGACTTTGTTGGATGCACCTCCCTTGGTTCCATGGGCTGGTGTAACCACATTTGAATTCCTATTTTCATCATTTCACACACTCATATAATGGACATTCCTCACCATATACAACTGGACATCTCTTCTTGGATTGTTTGTGCAATTTTCCTTTGAAGATGAAGGAATCATATCATAGTTTCATACTGAATTTTGTCCAGCATGACACCTTCTACTATGTGCTTTTAATTCCAGTTAAACAGAATCTGCCAAACAAAAAAGCATGTATATTAGTAAGACAATAAGCTATCATTGTTTACAATTATGGATCTTTAGCACACATACAACATGGTGAGGGTAAGAATTTTTTGGCTTCTTCTCGTAGTAAGGGAACAAACCTAAAAGTCATAATATATTTTTTTGTTTCTAATGCAACTTTATATCACTGGAGGTTAATCTTGACATTTAATATTTTTATAAAATTAATTTATTGTTGAATTTCAGGAAGAACAATATGCAAAATGGATGGCTGCCTGTCGACTTGCAGCTAAAGGTAAAACTATGGCAGATAGTTCTTATGAAGCAGAAGTAAAATCTATCTTGGAATTTTTGAGCATGCAGCATCCAGCACCAACTCCTGCCATAAGTCCTTCCCAAGTCCACATTAATCCTGATGATTTTGTTGCACCTCGGTTTTTAAGAAAATTAAAAACTCGTCAGGTATATAAATTTACATGAATAATAATTTTTTACTATTGAATGCAATATCAAATTTCATAATCTAAAATATATATATCTTAGATTGTTCAAAGAATTTTGGAAGCTCATGCAAATGTTAAAGATCTAAATCTATTAGAAGCAAAATTAAATTTTATCAAAGCTTGGCAAGCTCTTCCGGAATTTGGAATATCTCTTTTCGTTGTCAGATTTGTTGGAAGTAAACGTGAAGTAGGAATTATATAATATATGTATAATTTTAATAATAACTGAAATTTGACAATTTCATACTGTATGTAATTTTCTTTTAATAGGAATTATTAGGAGTTGCCTTTAATCGTCTGATGCGTATGGAATTCAATACTGGTGATCACATAAAAACATGGCGTTTCAATACCATGAAAGCTTGGAATGTTAATTGGGAAGTAAAACAAATGATGGTGCAATTTGAAGAAGAAAATGTTGCATTTAGCTGTTTAAGTGCAGATTGCAAAGTTGTACATGAATTTATTGGTGGATACATTTTCCTTTCTATGAGATCAAAAGATCAAAATCAGTCCTTAAATGAAGATCTGTTTCACAAACTAACAGGAGGATGGATCTGAAATCAAAGTTTCCTTATTAGATCTGCATCTGAACTATACATTTTACAACTAAGAAATGTTTAAATGGTATAAACATCTTTAAGCATGACATTACTATAGCAGCTGTTCGTCTTCCATTCGTACAGTTGGTTTATAAATTCCTATTTAATTATATCTACAGTTTTTCCATAAAAAATGCATTTATCTTTGAAATGCATTAAATATATATGTTGCTTAATGTAAAAGTATGTAGATATCAGTATCATTAAGCAATTTTAACAATTTTAATATGACTAATAAGAATATGCAGTTGATCATGTTATTTTATTGTTGTTATCTATAATTTTTTTAATCACCAGTTGTTGTTTCACAGTTTTTACTAGTAATTCAATGATTCACTTGTTCAAAGTGCAAATTATAATAAAATGAAAATATTATGTTTTATAATTCATATAGTATATATAAAAATTGTTGAGACAATAGTGATATGCTGAAAAGCTCCAGTTATATGTGCCTATATTATAAATTAATGCTTTGTAATTCTGATTTAATACTTTGGTGTAAAGCTTTAAGCTATAGCAGAATTTAATGACTACATCCAGTTGGGAAAACAACTTTTAATTTCTTTTAAATGAGAGAATAGTATTAGAGGATTGTTTTTATTATTATTTTACAATTTAATGTAAAATGAATTATGTGCCTTACAGAGTATATTTCCAGATAATAAAAACAAATTATACAATATCCAATTTATTTTAAATCTCTTTGCAAAACTGCACACAAACAACAAATGAGTCATTAGATAAATTCTAAATTTTTCTTAAATAAGCAATGATTATAATTTTTAGACACAAAAATGTGCAAAAGAGTTGCTAGTGGATGCAGTCTCATAGAAGTCATTTGTTGTCACTCCTGCAATTAAATAGTTAACCAACTGATAATTGCATGTGCATGTGTTTAGGCTTTATGCCCACATGCAATTATGTCAGTCAGTCAACTTTTTAATTGCAGGAGTGAGAACAAATGACTCCTATGAGACTGCGTGCATTAGCAACTCTTTTATTGGTGGATTAAACAATAGGAGTCCTTTGTTCTCATTTCTGCAATTAAATAGTTGACCGACTGATAATTGCATGTGGGCGTGAGGCCTTAGTAACTAACAAAATATTTGAAAAATGATGGAATGGGGAGTGTGTCAAGTGAAGTCGTGCATTCTGGTGTGGGCACATCTGAAATGCGCCAAGGGCACCGCATTGCTGGACCCTGCAATAGATAAATAAGACAAATGTCTAGAGCTCCTAAATCAAAGGGGTCCGGCTTCAATTTGCAGGAGTGAGAACAAATGACTCCTATGAGACTGCGTGCATTAGCAACTCTTTTATTGGCGGATTAAACAATAGGAGTCCTTTGTTCTCGTTTCTGCAATTAAATAGTTGACCGACTGATAATTGCATGTGGGCGTGA
>AYEL01004560.1:0-15420 GCA_000484575.1 Olivierus martensii | reverse complement strand
AGGAACTATAATTTCAATTTAATTTTTATTTTTTAATTATTAATAACAATAAATAATTTTGGCTGTCGTAGACATCCGAAAATTAGACCTTTCTAACGATACCTTAGTAATAAAAATCGATACAGTGGTTCAACCGAAAAAGGATCATCCTGTCAGCAGCTTCGTTTGACTATTAATATATATGATATTATTTTATTTTCGTTATAAATTATATTAAATAATGTGGTTAAATAAGTATAGATTGATATGCTAAAATACTTTTTATATTTTGTTTATAATAACTGATAGTAAATTCTGGTATTTCTATACATAAATTGATAAGTTATGAAGTGATTTATGATTAATGAAATCAATAAAGAAGAAAATATAATCTTAGTATCATCAAACTATTTTAGTTCTGGGGCTGGTCCTCCAGAGTGGAAAGCCGAAGCGTTCCCACGCGGCCAATCCGGCCGACGGGGGCCGCCCGTTAATCACCATCCTCTACAGTTCGACTGACCTTTCCGCAGAAGTGGGCAGCCTGTGGAGGGGGTTATTTCACACTGCCATTTAGTAGTCTACCTCAGTGGAAACTCGCGAGAAAAAAGACCCATGGTGAGGTGCTAAGTTATGATGGGCTGCAAAAGTGACCGCTGCCAGAAATATCCCATGTGTGATTCGGAAGTTTAACTAAAATTAACCTTTTGATTAGATCCATCGTGGGTGTTGGCTACTCCATAATGGTTCTAAAAGTACCCTCATAATTCAAATTAACCAAACCAAGAACTATTTAACAAGTACAATACACTCTCGATTTTATGGAATTTAATTATCCGAAAGATTAATCCGGATTAATTTGGAGGCCGAATAATGAAACCCGGAAGTAATATTTAATTATCGCTATTTTATCTTAGATATGATATCTGGAAGATTTTTAAACGCCCCAACTCGTTTCTTTATTATTTTTTTGTATATTTTACCTCCCCTTTTCCAATCAGGGAGATTACTAAGGGGGCGGGACCAGTTCCAACCACGGTCTGCATCCACACTCGTGGAGGTGGGCCGGATAGTGAAGGGCGGAGATCACCGGACTGGGCCCAGTACCACGAAAAAATCCGGGACGCGAACCCGGGTCCTCCTGCGTGACACGCCGACAGTGTTACCACTCAGCTATCCGGCCGCCGAGCGACTTTATTAAAATTAACCAATTTGTTAAATTAAAATATAAAATAATAATGATAATCTTTACAGAAATAAAAATTATTATTATTAATTCTACAACTTTAATAGCTGAGTAGTAAACATCAAAGAAAAATATTCAATCATTTAATATTTTGAATTTTCAAGATTTTTATTGTCAAAAAACTGATAAAGTCCTCAAATTAATTTTGAAAATATTATTGTAGCTAACAGGAATTATATTTATTGTTTGTTATTGTTATTTAATTTAAAAAAGCTACTCGAAATTTCGCTAACAGGAATTATATTTATTGTTTGTTATTGTTATTTAAATTAAAAAAGCTACTCGAAATTTCTGATTTAATCTTAAAATAATTGAGAAAGAAAATAAAAATTCATAAAAATAAATTTATTAATCATCAGATATTCTAAAGCAACTGAACTTTTTAATTCTCTTATTCTCTTGCAAGTTACTTTTTAATCAAAAGAATAATTTCTGCTAATAAATTACATTATTGAGAAAAATTCTGTAGAACGAAATCCACTTATCGGATTAATTATCACTTTTAATTACTTATAAGAAGGATTTAAAGTGCACCATTTTTTTTACAAAGTAGTAGTACTAGTAGAAGCATAGCCACATTGAATGTTACAAGAACATTTGTAATGAAAACAAATTGATAAAATAAATCTTTCTTCTTCACTTTAATCAACGAAAAAAAAAAAAAACATTCTCATGCACGTTTGAAACATTTGTATAATTTCCAAATACCGAGATTTGAAAGATCAGCAACTCTCTGTCACTTACAATATTTTTAAACGAGTAAGATTTATTATATTGTCTACTGTAAAATTTAAAAATTTCTGTATTATTCAATAAATTTTTTAAATATTCAATAAAGATAAATTCTTAAAATTGCTCTGAATGTGTAACATTCTTGTTTTATCAAGGAATTTTTGCCAATAATAATAATAATAAAATCAAATAAAACACTTTCTTGCTTTTTATCTTTATTATATATATAATTTGATAAATTAATGAAAAATCTTAAATATTTTCTTTAGAAAACATGATTAATGCTACTGAAATCAGAATTAACATTATAAATCATTAATTTCGATTCATCAAATTATGAAATATATATATATATATATATTTTGTTGGGAAAAAACTATGATTCATCATCAGGAATGATTACATTTTATTTTTTTTATAATTTTATAAATATCTTTTTGATCAATACTACGAATTAGAAAAATTAATATCCTATTAATTTCGAAATAAAGGTTGATGCAATAATTGAATTAAAAAAAAAATGCAGCCACATATCATCAAAATTTTATTTAAATTGATGCAGTTGATAATTTATAATGCCAATATTAAAATAAATAATTTTCTATATGATTTACAGGTTAGTTCTATAAGAATTTATTATTCTAAGTAATAAACTAATTCCCCTGAATTTTATATAATTAATTAATTAATTGAAACCAGATATTTACAAAATTAAAAATGATTGCATTGTGATTTCAATATAAAAATATCTAAAGAAGATGGGAATTAATTTGCAGAGTTTTTCGTTAATTTGCTCTGTATATATTAAAAGTTTAGTGATTGTTTTTACTGATTGTTAAAATGTAAAATTTAATGAATCAAAATGACTTTTAGAAAGATACATTAAAGAGAATAGGAAAATACTTTTGTGGCATTTTAGTTCAAGATGTATTACTAATGGAGCGACAAAGTCGTAAAGCAGACAGTCAGTTCTTCCACCCATTTATTCCGGAAAAGCCATAGATGTATCTTTTGTCGTTTTGTGATAGTTCCTCTGACAGATATAAGGAAAAAAAAGGAAGAAACGACTGATTTCCTGGTACACCAAATGACCAAAGTTTACTATTTTCTGTGAAAAGATTATTGGCCTCGGTTTTTTCTTGTCAGGTATGATATCCTGCGAAATACTTTTCACTTACGAGATATTTTTTTTATCTATAATGTATCTATAAATAAATAACTACAGCTTTATATCTAGAATGTTAATATATTTATCAGTATTTACTGAAGATCAACCGAAATTTAATTTGGCAAATGTACTCATAGTGCAACATAAGTTATTAATCAGACATGGTCTAGATAGATTCCTTTCAAGATGAACGGCAAAATATTTGAGATATAGTGCTTTAATGTTAAGAGAAGCACAGAGTTAGCAAGATTTTCCGTCATCTTGTAACTGTCATTGGATGTGTCAAGACACACATTATGTCAATGACATGAAACAGGAAAGATGTGCTTCGAAAGTCTGTCTAACATGTCACATGTTAGTCAAACGGCTTAGTTCGTAGACAGGAAAGAAGTGCTGATATTTTCACACTTAAGTTACTGGCTGTGACACTATTTCTTCTTTACACACAACTTCTTCGATATTACATTGTGTAATGTTAAGAATGTTTTATAGCGGAAAACGTTTGAAAAACTCTCTGTACATGGAAGATCCGAAAATAAGCAATCAATTAAAAACAGCACTTGAAGTAAATTTATTTTTTGATAACTGCTATCCATTAGTGTGATTTTTATCGATATTTTTATATGTTTTGAATCAATTTTCTTAATAAAATTGTTAAGATGAAAATTCGTAATAGGATTGATTTAAATTTGTTCGTCTGAAAATCTCTTAACATTAGTTAAGATATTACAAGCTATAAAAAGAAACCAGAGTTTAAAGTAATGTCAAGATGTTGCAGATAACGTTTATCGATATTATCACAATAGCATCAAAACGAAAATGAAATAACCCCTAGGATACAGAATAAGCAGACTGACACAATAGGAGCAATTATTGAATCGATCTGAACACGTCAAGTGGTTCAATATCTCCTTCGTCTGTTAGGTCAAGCTACACGGTCAGGCATGCAGTTTCTTTCCTTCGTCACTTCTATTCCTTTATTCTTTTCATACAACTCCTACCTGCATTCTTTTTTCTTTCGGTCTGTGTGAAGTGTAACAATAGAGTTCTTTGCAGGCATCCATCCCAAGGAACAAACGTGATAGAGAAGCTACAGCTAGCTTTACTTATCTCTACATCCTTCTTACTGTTCTTTTCTCTCTATCTTTTCTTTCGCAAGTTATTTTTCTATTGTTCGTATCTACGTCACATTCCCCTCAATATAACATCAGTACTGTCCCGATTGGAAAACCTTAGATCCTTAAGCCCTTCAATCGATGGTGCAAGACAGGGAGAGGTCCTTGGGGAATGTTGTGATTTTCGAGACAAAAAACGAAATAGAATGATACATCCTCCTATAATGAAGAAGTGAATAGAGATTGAAGTGCAGATACTACAACATTTCTCTTGGATCACTGTTACTAAATAAAAAAAAAAGAATTATATACTCTGAGAATTACATAAAAAGTTTTGCATATATCTCTGCAAAAATAATTAACTACGTGATCATTACATTGATAAAAATTATTTTGATCATCTATATAAACGTATACATCTATAGAGATGGTCAAAATAATTGTATCACTCTTCATTTCTGGTAAATTGTGACAATAAATTGGTATGGAATCATCTGAGCAACATAAAAAGGTGTAAAGACATCTCGTTCTAGTTTATATTATTGATAACGAATGAAATAATGATTATCAATTAAAATTATGTACCTGGTAAACAGAAAATATAAATAAATAAATTTGGATTTTATTTTACTTTTTTTCAGAAACACTATTAAAGTAACAATGTTGTAGAAAATGTAATTAAGGTAAAACTATTTACAGAATAAGGCAATTATTTTTATTGCAACTGCACATATAAGTATATACAGTAGTTGTCATTGTAAATATTAGCATCTTTTTTATAATAATTTGATTAAAATTATAAACTAGAATATTAAGAACAATTTTCCCCCCTAGAGATAGAAATTGTAATCGAATGAAATTTCATGCAACCTTGTTATTAAATTAATTAAATAATTCTAAAATGTAGTTTTAAAAATCCAGCTTTATTCAAATAACAAAAGAACTTTAAACTATCATTCAAAACGTAAATTAAAATTATAAAATTTACTCAAATTATCAGATGATAGAAAAATCACAAAAGTAAATCATGATTGTTTTTTTTATAATTTTAAAATTACACTTGTGGTGCCATCTTTTGTTGAGAAAATTTAAAAAAAAAATTACATTTTTCTCTCTCTCTAGGTGAATTGTTACCCAAAAAAAAAATTAACAAAATGGCGATAATTTTTCATCGAAATTTATTCGTTAAAAGTAATAAAAATTGTATTTAGTTCATTCATTTTTTGTTAACAACTTATATAAACCTATATCAATAATTTTGTTGGAATTTTAATAATGTAAATTTCATTTAATAAAATAAAAATTAAATTTAATAGTCTGCTAGATTAAATTTGGTGCGAAAGAATTTAGAAAATTCCTCTAGTTTATTGATTATCCTATGTTCACAAATGAAGATAATTATTTTTATTAAAATCAATTTTTTAAATATATTTATATATATATCTATTAAAGTAACAATGTTGTAGAAAATGTAATTAAGGTAAAACTATTTACAGAATAAGGAAATTATTTTTATTGCAACTGCACATATAAGTATATACAGTAGTATATTCTTTTTTATAATAATTTGATTAAATTATAAAAAGTTTAATTATTTCTTGTTAATTATTGATTGATTTTTTTATAATTAATGCTGCAAATTTATTTATATATATATAATTTTTTATTTTGGTTAATCCTCGAGAAACTTTTAGAAAGAACGAATGAGAACAATTAAGTTAATTAAAATAGGATTAACTGGCTGATTAAAAATAATAAAAATTTAAATCTATAGAAAAATAAACTTTAATGAACCATAAAAGTATAAGTAATAATAATAACTAACATCTTAAAGATGTAATAATTGTACTTATCGAAAATTTTAATGATTAAAAAAACTTTTCGAATTAAAAAAAATGACATTTAATAAAAATCTCGAATTTTGATAATAATACTTAACTGTTTACAATCATTCGATCAATCATAAAATTAAAAACAATAAGTGAAATCAACCACAAGTAAGTTATTTCACTTCAATATCTTCAGAATTTCATCAAGAGACTACTCGAGCAAAGAAGTTTGCAGCACTTTAAACCACTTCAAACTTATGTTAATCAAGTTATCACTTCGGGTAGAATAAACTTTACAAACTTTTACATGTTAATTTATACCAAAAAGAAAAAAAAAAAAGAAAAAGTTATTTATATGTAAGTAGCAATTGTAAAACTAAACTTCAAAAATTGATTTTTCTAGTTTTGTTTACAAGATCAAATGTTGCAGAAATTTGATTGAATTTATTTGTTTTATTTCAAGCTTTGCATTTTTATAAATGTATTAAAATAATGTAAAAAAAAATCTTTAATTAAAATTAATATCTATTAATTAATTAAAATGGCCCACATAAATTTAGATAACTTAATTATTATTTTTTTAATTAATTAGAATGGCCCACATAAATTTAGATAACTTAATTATTATTTTTAAACATTTAATTTTTTAAAATTGTTTTATTAATTTTATTTAAATTATATTATAAAACGCTATTATTATCTATTATAGAGTAATACCTCGACTTAAGTAAATTCGGAGATACGTAACTGCTCGTCTTGCATCCTCATCCTACCCCCTTGTTTGTTTCACAATTGCATAATGCATATATACAGTGGCTATCAGAGAGGGGGCAAGAGGGGCTGCTGTCCTGGCCTCACGATTTTAGAGGTCTCAATTTATAACTCAATATGTTAGAAAATATATATGTATATTTTTAAACTGTTTGAGCTTTAGTTTTTGTCAAAATTTGAAATTCTTTATCAATGTTATCATTTTTCTTGCACACTTACCACTATAAATTTGTTAATTTTGTCCTTTTTTTTGAAGGGCCTCAAAAATGTTAGTTGTCTTAGTCCTTGCATTTTCTCTGAAAGTTCCTGCATATGTCCATAGTTCATTTGCTGATTTGTTGATTAAGAGTCTTTAATTTTAACTACATATTATAAACTTTTATAATTTGTTGTTTTCTTGGTAATAAAGAGCCAGTTAAGAACCTAATGCATATGTATCTGAAATTATATTTGGGAATCTGTAGGTACTCCGACTTACGTAATGCTTTTCTAGCCTACCTATTACTGGGTACAGTATTTCAGTTATTACTGTACACGTATCCCTCCTATAACACGGTAGACAGATTCCTGAAAAACAGCGTGTTGTGTGAGAGCCAGAGCCAATACAAAAAGGAGAGATACGTTCCAAACCCAATGAAAAATAAATGACTTTAATTCCACATAAGAAACTTAATTTTTATTAAGAATATTAATAACACGAAACATAAAGAAAGAAAAAATATATACGTAAGACCCTAAAAAAATAATATACATCAAACAAAAGGAAAGAAAAGTATACAGCCTATATAACATTCATTTAATAATTATATCTTCTTTACCGCTGTTCATTAAAAATGAAAACGGTTCTTTTTAACAATATCAACTTCACTTTCTGAACTTTTTCCCACATTTAAAGTTTGTGGATCTTCTGCTCTCTTTACAAAATCTGTAATCTAACCCGCTACAACCTACTAGAAAGCAATCGTTCCTCAGCATGTAACAAAAAAAAAAATTATGAATAAAATGTTTTTCTTCTCTTTCTTCATTCCTCTATTGAAGAATAAAAACTTACTTTTTATCCAAGAACTGTGTGTTTGGAACACAAAATACTAAAATGGCGACAATTAACGCAATCACAAAATTAATTCAATTTCAAAAAAACGAAATCAAAGAAGACTGCTTATCCTGCTCAAATGGCAAACTAGAGAAATTGCATTTATGAGTAATTTTAGCAAAGTATTTACCCATGATTGCATTTTGTGTATGTAATGTGTGTAGTATGGATTTACAAAAATTAATAAAAATGTTGTGTTGTAGGAATAAACGTAATTTTCTAAATGTGTTAAGTAAGAACCGTGTTGTAGAAGTCTCGTGTAATATAAGGGTTTCCGCAATTTCCAGATCGTGTTAGAGCGAAATCGTGTTGTAGGAAGCTGTGTTATAGGAGGGATACCAGTATATATAACAAATATTAGATATAAAAAATAAGGAAGTATATATCCTATCTGGTGAAAATTTAAATAAATATTGAACCTTGGAATAATATTAAAGAAAAATTTGAAAATTCTTGCAATAATATAAATTTTGAGAAAAACTGTTACCTTTAACCGGAGAGTAAACGTAATTTTCTAAATGTGTTAAGTAAAAACCGTGTTGTAGAAGTACCGTGAAGAATTTCTGCAATTTTCAAATCGTGTTTGAGCGAAACCGTGTTGTAGGAGAACGTGTTATAGGAAGGATATCTGTACTTATATTTTTTAATATATAAATTCAAAAAGTACGTTTATGATTTTATTTTGATAAATTTGTTTACTAACTCTATAATTTTATTATCAAAATTATATATATATATGCAGCAATAACTAAAAAAAAAATAAATTCACTAATTTTATTCTGTTTGTTATAATTATGCCTACTGAATTTTATAAAGTTTTTTATCTTACAAATGATAAAATATTTTACCATAAACAGGTTAAAGTAATAGAAACAGCTGCCTCAGAATAAGTCTTTTCCATTCGTTTTTCTACACTGTCCCGAGGATTACTGATTTTCCAATAAGCTAACATTACAAAACCATCGTCAATTTCAGTGGCTAACAAAAATAAAAATAAAAATGAATAATTATCTAACAATTTAATTAAAATATACAAATTAATAATGTTCTTACCAAAAATCAAAAAGGGTATACTGATATTAAATTGCATAAATTCCACGCCACAAAATGACATTAATCCAAAACCAGCAACAATGGCTGTCCCAGCCGAAACGATCATTGCAATACCAAGCCAAGGTTTGCTTTTCACACAGTCATTTGTTATAAAATTAATTATGCAGAAAACACAAATAATCACTATCACAATTCCAATCAAAAGTTTACAATTTTCAGCCAGTGATATGAGCAGTAGTTCTGTTGTGTTGAACGGTTCGGTAAGAAATTGTATGTGGTAGAAATCATAAGTCTTTATAATCTTGAAAAATTTTCTTCTCCACTCTTTAATCCAATTCAATTTATCACTATTACTGTAATCTAGAGGATATATCAATCGAATTGCTTTCGCTTCCTCTACATAATCTTCCTCATCTGTTTCAACACCTCCAAAATTTAGAAAATATACTTGATATGCAAAAGATACAGGATCTATTTCGAATGGAAATTTGAATCGTATCTTTTTGGAAACGACCTCATCCACACGTGCTATTAGGCGAATGATGGGATTTTCATAACATCGATTCATCACCATAGCGCAGATATCTGAATAACTGATAAGCTTGCCTTCAACCATAATTGTAATGTTTTTAGCAATTTTATCGAACTTTTCGATTTCAAGTAGAATATTCTTCGATAACATATTTCCTACTTTCTTATTTAGAAATAAGATGATTGGGTATTTAGGATAATCACTGATCTTTTCTAAAAGGAACATATCAGATGTGTTCATAGGAAATATTCTTTTGACGTATTGTTTACTTTCAAAAATTTTTCCTCTATCAGCGTTTAGGAGATGGTTCAAGTCTTCGTCTTCGTTCAGTTTTGTTTTAGTCAATCCTATAGATAGTATTGCAGTTATAATCAAAGGTGTTACGATGAAATAAAAAGGATGTCTTCCTATAATCCTTCCCAAATGTCCAATTTTGGACGTGAGACCATTTTTTATGCAAGTGTACTTCATCGATCTTCAATGATTTTTTGTTTTTTAGATAGGACGTTATAAAAACGTTTTATTAAAAGAATTAAAGAAATAGTAGCGTTTTATTTTATTCTGAAATTTAAAAGTAAAACAATTACCTTTGAAAGCCTATATCTTCCTAAAACTAATGTATCAATATTACAAAAAGACATATCAAATAATTTAAAATTTTTTAATTAATGAAACATATTATACATATAGATTATGATCAATTTCTGACGATGAGTTTGATTGATTCGCAAAAATTATTTTTGGGAATCAATCAAATCATCAATCAATGCAATCAGTCAATCAATGACATGCATTTATTTTATTTAGATGCAAACTACTTTTTACAATAAATAAACAAATTTCAAATATATTGTTTTTTAAAATTAAGTAGATATTTTCTCCATATTAAGTATTGACTTCCATGGTGTGGAGCCACTTTGAATGTATCAAAGAGCCGCATGTTGCTCACGAGCAGCTATTTGGCCATCATTGTTATATAAAGTGATTAGCTTATAGATTTTTGAATCTTTTATTAACATTGTAATTAAAATCTTTCTAATAGATTTCTAAAATAGTAGCGTTTTATTTTATTCTGAAATTTAAAAGTAAAACAATTACCTTTGAAAGCCTAAAACTAATGTATCAGTACTTACTTTTGTGTGTGTATCGAATATTAATAACAGTTACATAATTATTTTTAACGGAAATATATCTTTTTATTTAAGTATATTCGAACCGTAAATCGAAGATAATGAGCTTTCATATCAATTTAAAAAACATTAAATTAAATTTTTAATTCATGGCATTTGATAAACGTGAGCGATTAGGAAAGATTTAATGGAGATAAAAGTATTAAACAAATCAGAAAGCGGTTAAATCCTTCAAACTATCAAACGTAAATGAACCTTTTTTTTTTTTCTTTTTTGCAGCATTAAAATTCATTAATGTATTCACTTTTTTGTATTCATTTCTTTCTATTATATATATCGTATATTTATATATATTTAAATATAAAAAACTGGAAATGTTATAAAGTGTAAATTGCCATTTCTTCTGTTTAAAAAACCAGAAGAGTATCTTCATTTCGGAACGAAGTTGAGTAACACATTTAAATGAAGAGTAGCTAAAGATCTTCGATAGTCACGTAGTCGTTCAGAAAGAGCACATTTTATCTCAGTTCTAACAAAAGAAATAGTATAAGGACATACCGAACAAAATTTATTTGCATTTGAATTACTTGAATACAGAGAGTACTACTGTTGTTTTCTGTCACAAAACTTTCAAGTTACTTTAATATTATTCTTTTCTTTTCTATGAAAAAAAAAAAGAATAAAATTTTATATAATAAAAAGTTGAATACCAGAGTGTAGATACTTCTAAAAAACCGCACCTGCTACATATATATATTTTTTGTTTAATGTAAATCATTTCCTCCCTCTGTTGATTCCTCAAGCAAAAAAAAATCGTAGAAAAAAATAACTAAACTTAAAACCAATAATTTATAACTTAATAAAAAGTAGCACTCTTCATTTAATTATCACATATATATATTTTATATATTACTGTACTTTTATATATAAAATTAAATATGTTAACTCTATAAGCTAAATCATTATTATAACATCGTAAGTGATGTTTTTTTTTTTTTTGTTCTTTGAAATAAGATAAAAACATTTTTTCCTTCATTAATTTTCTTCAGGAATTCTATAGGCTGTAATTTCGGTGCCTTTATGTAGGATGATTTTTTTCGTCTTTATCCTATCCAGTTAACGAAATTGAGTGCATAATGACCTGTCATAGGGTTCCTTAGCAGCGACTGAAAGATTAATGGTCTCAAGTAAAATTCAGATTAGGAAATGCAGATTTTCTCAAATCAACGACCTGTAAAACTTCTATCTCTATTATGAATTCTCTTTTAAAATTTATATCATTAAATTGGCGAAATAATACAATACTTTAACACATTTTTTTAAATAAGAAAATCTTTATGATTATAGAAATTCTGTAAGTTTAGAATTTTAGACATAAATTGATTAAAAAATTAGTGTAATTTTACAGTGCTCTTGTTTATAACTTACAGTTTATAATATTTCCTAATTATTTGATTTAAATAATTTTTTAAATCAAATAATTATGAAAAAATGAAATTATGACCTTTTGATAATTCCATTTTAATTATTTGATTTAAATAATTTTTTAAATCAAATAATTATGAAAAAATGAAATTATGATGTTTTTGATAATTCCAAAAAGGAATTATCAAAAGATGAAAATTCCTTTTTGAATTGAAAATAAAAATTTTTCAGACCTTTTTGAATGAAAAATAAAAAAATATTTCATTTTCATTTCAAATTTTTCATTTTAATAGAAAATTTTTCAGGCCTTTTTGAATGGAAAATAAAAATTTTCAGGGTCTTCATCTGTGTGAATATAAATATATAACTGTTAAAATATCTAAAGATACATAAAAGTATCCATATTTTTAAAATTTTCATCTGTATAAAAGAGAATATATAAGAAAAATCATATTTTTTTCAATGGAACAGATTTATTCTTATTGCTTTTCAGCGTTAAATCTTTAAAATAGACTTTAAAAATGTTCAATCTGTACAGAAACATTTATTCCTGAAGTTTTACAATTTATAAAATTATCAATTTCTTACCAGTTTCAATCTAATCCGAAGAAATTATCAATATTTTATAGCATTCTCTCTACAAAAAAAAAGCCATTACTTGATATTTTGGAACGTCGAATTTGCAAAGATACATTAAATTATTAAGCATAAAATTGTTATCGGATCACGAATATTTTTGAATGAAACTTCTATATAAAAAAAGCCAAAATTTTCAGCATTCAATTTTCCAAAAATAATAATAAAAAGAACTAAAATATTGATACATTGAGTTTGAAAATTTTGGATTGTATCGATCCATAAATAAAAATATTTTAATTTAAAACAATATAAATATATCGACAATAAAATATATTTAGTTAACATTTAGAACGTCCAAAATCGACCTGAAACACATCACACCCCAAGATGCTTTAAAACAAAACTTTAATTAAACTCTTCACTTAATCGAAATGTTTTCTGTATAAATATTTGTACAGTATAATAATATTTAGCGAATAACAGAGACAGAATTCAATTAATGACCTAACGTAAATTACGAATCAACAAAATCTCATCTGAACCGACAAAATAATGTCCTGTATATATTTATGTATACATATATATGTGTTTGTGTTTGTTGTATGTAGAGAGCTCTTTCTGTAGGAAATGATTTAGTAAAACGTGTCTTGATTACTAATAACGGATAGAACGGATGATTAATTTTCATAACTTTTCACTTATATTCGAGTGTTTATATAAAGGTTTGCTTTCCCTTTAATTGGAGTAGGTACACTACAGTATATATTTGGAAAACCAATGCAGCGGTTGTTGCAAAGTTGGTCACGTCGGTATGTAAGGCAGCAAGATCGATCTGTAGCACTAGCACAAGAGAGGATCATGTTACTCGTCGACAAATTTAATATTAATTAACATTATTTAATTAACTTTACGCGAGAGACAGGAGAGAGATGCGACATACGTTTTAATTAAACAGATACAAGAAGCAAAACGTTTATATGTGTACACATATTGTGTATAAAGGTATACTTGATCAAATTTTATTTTTCTACTGTTTAACCTAATTAATATGAAAACGGTTCTGTTTCTTAATTCTACTGCGCATATAATTACCCCGGCCATGGCTCGTGAAACGGACTATACAAGTATACATTTGTGTGTCTATTGATCATATTTTGTACAATTGTACACTTATTGAGCACATTTAGTACAATTGTACACTTATTGGAGTAAATTTTGTAAAATTATACATCTATTTCGACCATATCGTACAAGTGTACACCTATTGCGTACATTTCGTACAAATGTATACCTGTTGCGTAAATTTTGTACAAGTGTACATTTGTACATCTATTGATCATATTTTGTACAATTGTACACTTATTGAGCATATTTAGTAACAATTGTACACTTATTGAGTAAATTTTGTAAAATTGTATATCCATTCCAACCATTTCGTACAAGTGTACATTTTTGCATTTATTGTAGTGTACATTTGTACATCTATTGATCATATTTTGTACAATTGTACACTTATTGAGCACATTCAGTATAATTGTACACTTATTGAGTAAATTTTGTAAAATTGTATATCCATTCCAACCATTTCGTACAAGTGTACATTTGTGCATCTATTGAACATATTTTGTTAAGTTTTAGCGATTTTTTATACAATTCGAACAATTGTACACATTTTGGGTTTTAGCGATTTTTTATACAATTTGAACAATTGTACACATTTTGTATATTTGTTTACTTGTACATATTTTGCTAAATTATATGCATTTTGTACACATTTTCATGAACTGTATGTTATGTACATTTTCTATAACTGTGCATCGGTACACCTATCGTAGATCGTTTGCTAAATTGTAAGCATTTTGTACAACTGTACACTTGTGCACATTTTCTTCAATTACAGTATACACATTTTATACATACAGTATATCTTGTACAACTGTACACTTGTGCACATTTTCTTCAATTACAGTATACACATTTTATACATATATCTTCAGCATATTGTACAGATAAAATAAAATATACTATTGTACAGTCCATCTTATCATATATTACAGTACGTTAGAATCCGTTTATTTTATTTGTATCAATAATCAAATAATAAATAAGATAAAGGATAATTATTTGAAGTATCAAATAAGATGATAAATAATTAATTATTTGTTAATTGAAATTTTATAAAATAACAAATAATTAAAAAAGTTATTTGATGATTTAAATAATCAATCAAATAATTATTTATCTTATATAAAATAACAAATAATTAAAAAAATTATTTGATGATTCAAATAATCAATCAAATAATTATTTGAAAATAATTTCCAATCAAATAAGACAAAAAAATTATTTGAAAAAGTATTTAAATAAATTTTTATTTAAATAATGCCAGGTCTGGCTGGCCTCAAATGAACAACTTCTCTTATAAGAACTGCCATTGCTAAAAAATCTCAGTGCAAATAATAGCGAGTTTGCGCAATGGTATTTTCCGTTATAAAAAGACCTGTTATAACCTTACAGCTCCCATAACGTCCTAAGCATAACGGAAGCTTCCCGTTATAAGGTTACATTATAAAATAAAGTTATAACGGTAGCCAATCAAAGTAATCGCTCCCTTATAAAGGAAGCCAATAAGAATTGTACCTTCATGTAAATAATATCTACATTTTAAATTTAAATAACGAAATAAATAAATAAATCACCTGAAATGATGTCTATCAACAGTTTCGAATCTCGTGGGCAATTGAAGAGCATTATATAATTGTAAAATATCT
>AYEL01004534.1:0-13625 GCA_000484575.1 Olivierus martensii | reverse complement strand
GTTATAAATTATTATTATTATAATTTTATATTTAAAATATAATTTTATAATATAATATTCGTGTATTTAAAATAAATTGATCAAGTACAACATTAAATAAATAAAACAGGAATTCGATATTCGTCTCTCAATTTTATTCTTAAGGGAAAAAACTAAGAAAAGAAGCGACTTTTTTACATTATACTAAAAAAGTTTTTCATATAATATAAAGAAGAGCAAATTTTCGAATTGAACTAGCAACAGGATTGCAAGATAGCTAAACTCAGATCCCTTAAAGTTCGCCTTTACTGCTGAAATTTCTGCTATGCCATGAAGCGATTCACTAGGCGTATGGATTTTCACCTCAGCGTTATGTAATTGCTTTTTGACTCGTCTTTCTTTATTTTTATCACATATATTCGATTTAGTTTATCATTTTAATCATATTTTCGATATCGTTAAGTAAGTACTCTTTTATATCAAATAATTATATAATCAAAGTTGAAGTTTCTTGTATACATATATATATATATTTGAGTGTAAATATAGCACTTTCAGTGATATTTCTATTTAAAGAACATAGTATCAAATAATGTAAAAGATTCGATAAAACCATTGGCATTGCATTCCACCGAAAAACTGAATTAAATGAGTTTTGATCAGAATGAGAAATTGTCAAAGTGGAATGGACAGTATTATGATGCGACTCCAGAGAAATTTTATTGATTTTTTCCATATATGTATTGAATTAAATGGAGATTTGATAGCATCACGTTCTCTCTCTTTAAGAAACTTTCTTCTTCCAATATATCTTTCCTTCTGATAAAAATCACTTCAATATAAGCAGTCTGTTGCACTGAGTGTATTTGGCAATAACAGACCTAATATTTTTAAAATCACGATAGAACTTCAAGTAATGTAAATGTTACTACTTCTCCTCTTCTTTTTTTCCTGGCTAGAATATATATATATTCGGTTTTTTTATCTAAAAATGATTTCTTGATTGTTTTATTAAACCCGAAACATCATTCCCGACTTCCGTAAATTGATTTGTCATCCTACATATCTGTAAATTATGCGTAAGCCGATTGTTCTACTCGATATATCATTGATATTATAGAATATAAATTATTAGAGAAGTAACGCTCAATTTAACAAGGAAGATTATTCTCCTTATCGGTTTTAAAAATCTTAAATTAAGGTATAACGTACCTTAATATAGAATTTAATCTTTCGGAAATAAGCTCGGTAAAACTGCATAAAAATTTCTGAAAATGGATACTGTTGATAAGTTTTCAGTCCATCACCTTCAGATTTACTCATAAAGTCGTTATTTTTTTTTTTTTATTCGCAAATCAATATGTTTCACATCGATGCCCATTTTATTACTGAATGCAATCGATAAAAAATTCGAAAAATTCAAGAGCAAATTGATCCTATTACATCCTTTAAGCTGTAACTATAGTTAGTGATATAATAATTATTATTTTATTTGAAAATAATAATCTAGAGTAAATTTTATCGCAAATGTAGTTTACACTTCTTCAAAAATTTCATCTCGGGTTAAAAGAAAAAATTCAACTTGCCAGAAAAAATTATTCGCATTCCAGATAAAAGATAAAATGAAACAAAATATCCGCTCCGTTCCGATCGAGCTGATTCATCATCTTCAACGTTAAAATAGAAATTCAAGCATCAGAAATAATTATTTCCTGATGTAATAAATTACAACATAATTCTCGAATAACAGCGATTTAATTTTTCCCCCGCTGCTAAAATTAATAATCATCGAAAAAGAGAAATAGTTAAAAATTTCGTATTTTTTATACATATATATATATAACTTTTTTCCCGATAATTATGATTTTTGTCACATACAAGTCGGCTAACGACATTTTGTACACCTGTCATCTTTTCAAAGGAATATCTTGTGTAAGAAGAAAACCCACAAGAGAAAGACATCTCTAACAAAATTATCGGACGAGAAGCGAATGCGAAATTTCACCCGAAGAAAATTAAATTGCACTCACACAACCATAAATCCCCCAGAGATATGCGAAAACGTTGGGGTCACTATTTAACCCAACAGCAAATCATCAAATTAATTACGCAAAGTAAAACCGATTAATAATTAATATATGTCTTTCAATGGAATATTCGCTCGCTTTTTTTACTATTATGTACGCAAAAGTTTTTCGTAATTAATTTCCTTTCATTAATTTATATATATTTTACTTTGCTCAAAAAGGTCATTTAGGTCGAAAAACAAGCCATTATAGACACGTGATCTGTCGCAGTTGCCATATAACGATTACTTCATTTTAGCAAAGGATGAAATGTCGTATTCGAATAATCTTTTTTTTTTAGTATTTTAATATAATTTTTGATAAGCAATTTTATGTTTTTTTTTATATTTGTTTTCATAGTATTAAATCTCCTAAAATTTTTAAATAAGTCATTTCGTAGAGAAAATTGAATATTCTTTTTTTTATTCTCTTACATCACGGTAAGCATCAAAATGTCCGCCGGACTTTTTAAAGGTTTTTCTGGTAGACAGATACGTTTAATGTTATTCAGACATGCAAATTTTGATATTAAAAAATGCAATTAATATGTGCAATGCTATATATCGAGATAATTTGATATCCAAACAATTTTAGATATATATACGATGGATGTAGGTCTATAATCTTCTAGAAGAATAAACGTACTACTATCAAATACTATTATAGTAACGTGATAAAGTTAATATGTCAAATTATTCTGAAATTAATATGTTAAAAAATCAAATTTAGGTTGTAAAACGCATAAAATTCTGTTTAATAATTTAACATTGCTGAAAAACTAAGGTAAAAAGTATACACATGTAACCATCGCCAAATGGTATTAGATTAACGTGTTTAAATTTAATTTACGATTAAATTTTAAGCATAATCGTGTATAATATTGTATTCCGTAAAAAATTTTCTATCATCAGATATTTAAAGGGCGAAAAATTTCCATTAGTTAGCATAACTTTTCATTCTTGGACATTTTCTACTCTTACACTGAGACGATATTTATTAGCCTCTTTTCGGAGGAAACCGAAGCTTATAAGATCATCATGTTACTTGTCTGTGTATACCCACTAATAACTTTTGAACTAATTAGTAGATTTTCATGAAATTCGATGATGGTGTTCCACTATTAAAGATAATCTCGATGTCGCATCATTTAACACCGTAGATTGAACCATTTGAGAATGGCGTACGTCCAAACTTTAAGAAACTCTCTAAATATACCTTGAACTATTTTCAAGATATATTAAGAGAGTATTTTAAAGTTCAGGATACATTATATTTTTTATAACATTTGGCAAAAATGTCAAAGTATTGGTGATGATCTCGATGACAAATAACTTACCTTTTATCTTTAACTATTTAAAAATGGCGGAAGTTCAAACTACGGAGGTTGCTCCCCTAATAACTTCTGAACTATTTAATCGATTTTTATGAAATTCAGTAGGGTAGTCAAACCGCTGAAGTTGAATTTGAAGCATGATTAATTAACTTTGCAGTTTCATCTTTTTTAAAATGGCATTCGTTCAAAACTTCTGAGATTTTCCTATAATAATTATGAAACTGTTCGTTGGTTTTTTATGGCATTCGACGTAGAGGTTATGCCATCGAAGATGATTTTTATGTCATATATTTTAACCCAATATCTGTAATCATTCCAAACATATTTAGAAAGTAAGCGATAATTTTTTTTCTATAATTTAGACTTATTTGTTACGAATACTTTTATTTATTTACTGATTATTATAAATCTAAAAACAATGCTGTTAATTTTTATGTAGCCCAAGTTGTTTAATTTTAATAAATTTATAACTTTCAGTCCATCGAAAATATTAAACCATGAACAGTAAATGATTTACAACATTATAATTGGTATCAATTGTTATGTAACAATCAATGGAACCATTATTCTGTAGAATTTGAACTCAAGGTAAAAGGGCATTGTTATGGAATAATTGATTCGCCATGCTTGATTTATAACAACAGAAATGCCTTCCTGCTAATGTCCGAAATTATTTGGATGCTAACGGAATTCTGAACTACTCTGTAAAGATAACTGCTGCAGATCTTTGAACGGATTTTAAGATTTATGAATAGATCTCTTGGCCTCTTCGGAGATGGTAACTGCAAACTTAGTATATTTCTGTTAATGTAAATAGATGTTGTGGGAATTGGAATAGTGTGAGAAATTATACAAATTAGGCAAATATTTTCGTGTTGTTAAATGGATTCTCAGCATAAACGGCATGCGTCAGGATGTGTAGCATCATCCATTACACGCTATGCAACACATCAAAGTAGAGGTACACCAGGAGTCAAAACTATGAAAATAATAAATTTTCTGTAAAATCAACAAGTTCATACATGTTTAGCCATTCAAAAAATCCAAGAAAAAATATTTTTTATTGAAAACGAATTGTTGTTGTAAGATTTTTAATTATGTTTTTAAGCAAAATCTTGGTTTATTCTATTTATTTAAGTGTTTTGGTTAAATAAACACGGGTTACAACTTATTCGCCAAGGTTAAAATTAAATGCGTTGCTCGACGTTACGCTTATTGATCGCAAACATTCTCTTTATTATTAACAGAATGATTTTTCAATTATTGTAAGAGTTTCTAGATCTTACACTTTCGATTTTGAACGATTTTAATAGTCTTGTTATTATTATTCGGTTTGTAAACAATCAAATTTATGAGTTTTGGCATTATTAATTATCCATTTACTTATATTTTATTGAGTTTCGAAGAGCCACTCCAAATCGATTCGCTGCTGATTCTTAAGACGAACTTCGTAAACTTTCCAACTTCTGACCTCAATAAAATTCACTTAAATATAGGTGACAGTTCGCAATTCCATTTTGTAAGAGGAAAACTTGGTTACAGTAATAAATATATTGATGGAAAATTTTGAAAGTATTACTGAAAAATTTTTTCTTTCTATAATATTAATCAAGGTTACAGATATTAATGCATTACAGAATTACTTAACATAGTATATAGAATAATGTTCGTTCGGCGTACGTTAAAATAATGTATTGCGAACGATAGAATTTTAAATTAAGATTTATTTTGGAGATTTTTTAGAACAAGTTATATGTTGTTGTAAATTTAATTATACGTTTTTCTTTATAGCCCTCGCCATGTCGTCATTAATCATCGATCAAAGAAACAGAAAACAGGATGACTGCCATTAACGTAAGTAAACAACCGATGACGTATTAAAGCTATAAATACGTTTTATAGTAGAGGTACTGCTATTTTAACTTAGCTAGAAGCTATTCTTATCAAAATTTTAAATTAGAAAAGGTTGGTTCACAGCAAAAATGGCCAAACAGGCGCGTGTGCAATAGGAACTAAGAAGAATCTAAGGATAGATAAAAATCCCTGGAAGGGATGGAAGACTTTGCAATCAAATCTGATCCAAGCTCATACAGTTGAAATTCCTCCAACTCTTTTAATCTTTTTATACGGTCAACTGAAGTCGAAACGAAACCAACAAGGAACTACAATGGGATAACAACTTTTGTTTTCAGCCAACCGATAAATTTGGATGTAATATCCCTATCCAGGTTCTTATTCGATCCCAAGTGAGTTCCTTTATATCGATCGACAGAAAGAATTCCTTTTCTAACCCAACATAACTTCTTTTGATCTTTATACTCGAATACTTGGATCTAATCTAAAGAGCAATTTCTTGATTGTGATAGTCTGAGTAATTACTGACGTCTCTGTGTGTTTCAGTTTTCTTTGATTTTGGTAACCGGTTGCCATGATAAAAATTAACTTAAGTTTCTTTCTTTTTTCTTAGACGTCGACGAGAAAACTAAATTATCTATTTGACTTTGATTTTCACAACTGCAAAGAAATATGAACTTAATGTTGTTTTAAATAAACTTTTACCGCCACAAAATTTATATTTGTTTAAAAGCATTGCTGAATGTAAAAAATACAGAAAAAAATTTTTATACATCAAATTAAGTGCGGACTTTGTTTTAAAATCGAATTAAATTAAACTAAGTTTTATTTGTTAATTGTATTTACCTTTCTATAAATTAAATGTGCGTAAAATTTACTTAAAACTGTAACTCAACTTACTTCCTCGCTGTTTAATATTAAATTACTAGTTCAAAGAAAGTACTCAGCTAGATTTTTAAGAAATAAATAGAACCAGCAACGATATTTATAACTGTAATACAGTTAAATTAGTCTTTAAATATTCAGATTTAATAAATATCTAAAGAGCATCCAAAGAAAATACTTAGTTTTAATAATCAGAAGTAATAAATCCAGACAAACAAAAAAAAGCTTAATATTTACGACAAGTTAGATCCATAATGAAATTTTTCATCGTCGACGATTCATAGCAATACCTCGTTCTTTGCTAGTAAAGCAACAAACTTTATTACGGTAGGAAAGCGACTTGGTGATTTATTATACGAATTGGAAACGACATGAAAGGAAAACAGGCTTCTACTATATTATTGTTTTTTCTCCCTATTTGAAATTCTGTTCGGAATTGATGCTTAAAGAAACGTCATAAATTCTTTATATTGATGAAAAAAAATTAAAATCTATAAAATTTTGATAGATTTAGAAACTTAAAATATATTTAACCGCGTTTTCTATCATTATGTAAAGAACTTTGATCGGTTTTCCATTGCTGCATAAATCGTTCCAATTAAACAAGAATAACTCGAAGCATATATGGCAGAAGTTTTCAGCAAAATTTAAATTAAAATTAACTCAGCCAGACATGAAAATTCTATATAAGAGGTTATGTATAACGCAAGAAGCGAATGAACCATTCGTTCGACTACTTATACGACGTACAGAGTTCAGCATCAAAAATTGCATTCGACTTCATTCCTAGTTGTACCGGCAACTCGTTTAAATGAAACTGTATCCATTTATGAATTCAGAAGAAAAACTAGAATTAAATTTGTAAAGAAAATTTTCAGCTGCTAGATCGAACATGCTCGCCTTAATAATTCTGCAACAGTGACTACACCGTACATTTGAAACTTAGAAATATCCATTTTTACGGATACTTGAGTTGGAAAAATTATTTTTTTCTTCTTTTCAGAAATTTATATAACTCTTTATATAGCCAGTCAAAATCGAGGGAAAAAAAATTCTGATTGCATTTTTTTACACGCTTAGTTTTATAAAAAATATCTCATTTGCAACCAAAAATCAATTTACTCGTAAAAAAAAAAATTAAGTTATATTTAGAATTTTAAGAGAGAATAATTTCGATAAGAGAAGTTAAATAATGGCATAATTTTGTAAACAATTAAGTTGTTTATTAAAATCCGACTTACTTAAGCGAAGTTAGTGGCATTTGTAAAAGGCTCGATAATAACAAGTGGGAATAATAAAATTACGTGAAAGCCGTCGTTTACTCGATAGAAATAGCAGGATGATGGGAGAGATCGTTGGCTGGTTTTCTCTTAGTCACAGATCAGTAATTAAAGAGCATTTAAGCTTCTCCATTAAAGAAAAATGTCGTTACACCTACTTCTGAATACATAAGCCTATTACACGCAGCTGTTACTGACTCCATCGTAATATAGCATACGAAAAATAAAAATAATAAAGCTGAATCGCCGGAGATACATTTTATCATAAAGAAAAAGATCAGAAAGTAACCTTTCCGCATCCAAAAATCGTAGGAATTCTTCCAAAATCTTGCATTTTATTCATTTTTTTTTAAATATTTTACCATTTGAGGAATGGATGATGGTTGAATAGTTCAATTTTAATCGTATAATTTTTTCTGTTAAAGAAGATTTTTGATGTTTTAACTATTTATACAAATTTTTTTAATGTTTTTTTTTTAGTACGGAAACAAATAAATGTCTTAATCCGCTTTGCTTTTATCTTCTAAAACATAAACAACATTAGCGATAATGGATGCAAACTGATTAATGCATATTGTTGTAGATAAACAGGCTCGACTAATCAATAAATTGAATAACAAAATATTTCTAGTCGAAAAAAATAATAATAATAATTATTTTTTTAAACAAATTTTCTGTATTTTTCTCTTGTAGTCATTGATGTCGCACAGATTTATAACATTTTCTCAGTAGAAAACTAAAATCTTTCTCTCTCTTTGCTTGAACTTTATACAACCGACTATGATGGTGCTTGAGGTTGGAGATTCGATTTTTTTGCTAGTATGACATTTTACAATACACGAAATTTAAACCTTAAACTTTAAAACTGCCAGCAGCTAGGAATTTATTTTATTCTTTTACTTTTCTTTTACAAAACTTAAAAACTGTTAAATCATCGTTATAGTTTGCATAAGCTATGGCATTAATTTTATCTTTAGAAATATTTAATGTAAAATAAATGTGAGCAGGTAGACAGAAAGATATATTTTCTTTGAGGAACATTAATTCTGTTTTAGTTTTACGAGATTTTTATTGGAATTTATCCCGCGAATTTCGTCGTTTATATACTTAACGGGATAAACACTTATTAGATTCTAACAGAAAGCAATATTTTTTAAATGATTTTCGTGAGAAAACATTAAAAAAGTCGAATTTTTTTTTTTATAAAATAAATTTTGGGTCTGCTCATTAATATTATGCACCATGAACGAAGCAAACTTCATTTTTAAAATTTGTTTAGTTGCATATTAATTTTACAAACACACACAACTCCACTTAAAAATTTACAAATTCATCTTTATAAATTCGTTTAAAGAAAACCGAGAAGAGTTTGGAAACTCTAACTAGAATATAATTTATCTTTGTATTCTCACTTATTAGCGTCTTTTCGTTGTTTTCTTCTTCTTTTTTCCTCCTTTAGAAAAATGCAAAAAGATAATTACATTTTATAAAGAAGCGATCCTTCTAAAAAATAGAAGGATTAAATTTCAACTGCTTTTCTTGCACATGTGGAAAAAAAATCAGAATTGAATTTAAGCCGAAATCATCTCGGCTTAATAGGAAAGAAAATTGTTTACTAAGAGAATATTTTTTGTCATCACTGATGATAATCATTCATCAAAGAACAACGAAATCTTAGCATGCCAGTCAGAGTATCAGATTAACACAGATCTAGTTTATATAAAGAATTACACTCACGTTAAAACACTAAATTCGTAAACAAAACTCGCGAAAACTTTCAGATTTCATTATATTAAAACATGAACGTCTTCACATACGCTTTTTTATTTCGTTTTTATTTTATTAAACAGAAGAGGAAAATGAATTATAAGACGAAGTCCTCGTTCCAAAACCGAATTTCATAAATTGAATTTCATTAAACTTATATTTGCCATGTTATTTTTATATGTTTAATAAATAAGATTTAGAGGGAAAAAATTAAAGTCCTGCTACCAATTTACTTTCTATAATAACTCGAACAAAAGATATTTCGAAAGGAGGTCTTTGTTAACAGCAATTTTTATTACCAGCAAATAAAAAAAGAAAAAAAGAAAGAACATGCAATTATGAAAAATATGCAAACTTTTTTTTCTTTTAAATAAAAAATAAAATAAAAATTGCAGATGAATTTTACAGAAGGTTAACCGAAAATACGCTTTTAATTCTTAAAATTTTCATGTTTTTATTCGAAATTACACACTAATAACATTTTTTTTACAGTTTCTCAGCAAATTAAGTAAATTAAAGATGGTTATGGAAACGAGCTTTATATTGAGACGAGATTATCATTATTTTTAAGTAACTTTTATTTGTTAAAATTCTGTAAGATTAAAATTTTAAATATTTTTCGTATCAGACAAAAAGAAAAAGGTACTTGCGTTAAAAATAGCATAAAGCAAAGGTTGGTAACTGTAGCTTTATTTTCACGCTTTATTATAAAAATAAGTAGTGAAAATAATTAATATTAGCAATATTAATGACATTTATCATTAGAATATTAATATTAATGAAGACGAATGAATAAAACAAAAGTTATATCACAAATTTCTTGAAAAATTTTTACAAGATTTAAGTAATGCTATAGATACTTTAACAGTTTCTTCTAGATAAAAAATACATTTTTTCGAATTTTGACTAACAGAATCTTTCAAATGTATGAGGCAAAGCAGATGGGTTGATGTAAACATTTGTATATTCAATTTATAACCATTCTGTCCATTTATTTTAGTTAGTTATCTTAGGATGTTAAAAACTTGTGGCACCTTCCAGCACATATTAATTATTTCTCGTAAACGAAAAGCGAAAATTTATTAAATCACTCAAAAACGATAAGAAGGAAGCGTAATTGGAAAGGAGCTTTTTGTTTACTCATCGCAATATTCACTCACTTAATACACAATCAAGCCGCTCTACCGATCTCGAAAGCTCTTCATAAAATTAATAACAGAGAGGTATTTTTAAATTCTTTTTTCTTTTCTCCTCTGGACGTTTCTTCCAGCTAAAAAGGAAAATTTGGTCATTTGTCAACACGCGTAAGCACTCTAATCTTCTTACCTTTTGGACACATGAGACGTTCCTGTTACCATGCCTACTACTACTATTCTAGAAACTAAGCAGGATGAGAGATCAAAAACATGCGGGATTCGTAATTATTTGCATACCTGACATGCTTTCGCATGAAAGCGGGAATTATTCGTGCAGCGTTAAATTGGAAGATTCCTATGCATCTGTTTTGATTGGTAAGAGTCATTCTTGTCTTCAAGGGAATAATTCTTTTGCTGATCTACGAGGTTGGCGTATGAAACACTACAATATGCTGGTAAAACATTTACTTAAGAATCCTATCAATCAAAATTTAAGAAATTTAATTAAGCAAATAAATCATGATGTAAAAAAATCCCGTTTTTCATTCAGATCGAGTGTTTGAGAACGATGTAGATCTATCGTTGCAAAGATAAGATCGATCGATCCCGATCTAGAACGGAATCAATCGGACAAAAGAATATCGACTGAATTTTATAATTTAAATTGATCGGAGTACAAATGGAAAACTGCTGCTGTCGATGAACATCGAATTCGACTTAAGATCGATCGGTAACAATTCTAGATATAACATAACCGTTTAATCGATTGAAGTACTCAAATCTTTATCCGATTGATGAATCTCGATTCTTTTCGTATTACTAATGAATAATCGATATCGAACATTAAAAATAAAAATGGGGGAAAAAGTCTCATAATAGTTCGCATATAAGCCGCGACAAGACCACGTCACTAGTTTTGTCACACGCTCCAATTGTCGTTATTTGTTTACAAGACGTTTTGCTACTTCTCCTCGGACAGGACGAGTGTTTGCAAGATCGATAAAACCGAGAAAATCTGTCAATCTTCGCTATTCTCTGGTTAAATAAAGAGTTTGATGAAGAAAAAAATATATAAAACAGAAACAGTGTTTCCGTCATTAAGCTGTAATTTGAAGAAAAAAATGTATTTGTTTCTTTTTTTTTTAGTGAAAACTTTTCAAACTAAAATCTTGTTTTCCTTCCCAGACATTTTAAAAAATTCTACGTTTCTCCTGCATTACGAAATGCTACTGCTGCTGCTGCAACCACTTATTAAGTGAGTAGGAAAAGGATCGAATCTTCGACATCAGCAATGACAAATCATCAGTAGTGTAACATTTGACATCGAACACACATCATTTGTTGGTAGGAGCTTAAAAATGGCGCATGTGGTGTAAATCAAATTGACCGGACAGATATTTTCGCTATAGAATTATACCTACACTATTAAGTAAGGTCGGGTTGTAATAATTCTGAGGTCTCGCTAGAGTACTAGAACCTCTTAAGTACCCGTTTTGATCGACCGATTTATTTTAGAAACGTCGAGCCCATCTGGGTTCTTATATATCGTTGTTTTCTATCTTTGGCTATTACAATCCACTGAAATTGTTCCAATCAACTGAACTACCACAAAACTTGGGCATTAAACGATATTTAAACCATAATGTTTCAGTATTCTCTCTTTTTTTATTCTTATTTATAGGTTTCTTCGCCCGTTCTCCTATTTTTCTTCTTCCAAAATATTCTTCTGTTACTAGTTTTCTGTGTTTTATTCTTTTAATGATTTAGTAATTTTCACTTATTTTCTTTCTTCTGTTTATAACCAATTTTCACTTTTATTTTCCTTGCTTTCAATTGCTGTCATCAATGCGCTTTAACAGTATTTAATCTACCTGTTATTAGTTATAAAATATTTCGTTAAAAATATTCGATTGAACCGATATTTTGAATATTTAGTGACTATAAATTCCTATTCCTAAAAAAAATCTTTGTATTCTTTTTGTCCGCCATTCATCTATTCGTTATCAACAGTGGCCATCAGAGAGGGGGACAAGAGGAGCGGCTACTCCGGGTCTCACGATTTTGGAGGCATCAGTTTAAGTCAATATGTTAGAAAATATATATTTGTACATTTTTACACTGTTTGAGCTTCAGTGTTTGTCAAAATTTGAAATTCTCTATCAATGTTTTTTTTTTTTTTTTTTTTTTTTTTTTTTTTTTTGTCTTTTTTTGGAGGGTCTGAAAAATATTAGTTTTCCCGGGCCTCGTATTTTCTCTGGAACGCTCTGGTTATCAATATAATAAAAATAGAAAATCAAACATTGCAGAGTATTTTTTTTTTTTTTTTTTTTTTTTTTTTGTCTTTTTTTGGAGAGTCTGAAAAATACTAGTTTTCCCGGGCCTCGTATTTTCTCTGGAACTCTCTGGTTATCAATATAATAAAAATAGAAAATCAAACATTGCAGAGCATTCATGCATTAAATGATCATTTCTTATTATTCAAGTACATGCCTATTAATTTTGAGAATGTTATATTACCTTATTACAAGATGGCAGCTGTTCGAATTATTAAAATACCCGATACGTCTGGAACAATTTGTTGCAGGTGGGTGAATGATATTATATTAATTTTAAATGGTTTTAAACTATATATTTTATATCAGTATTTTTACGTAATTACTCTTTCGTAATGACTGCCAAGTTGTCTGCAAAATATCTCAAGAATGAAACGTCATAAATTATTCAATTTTTAAGCGGTCATTCCTTTTTATCCTGACTACGCTTCTGCTAATTTTTACTAATTTTTCACTTGGTTTCGTTACAAAATGGCGACATTCCAAGTTTATATTTTCATATATTTGTCGCATAATTGTTTAAAAGATTAACTGTAAAAAATGGTTACCACGAATATAAGTTTTATTTTCATTTTTAATTAGTGATTATCAGAGATGAGGCATGAGGGGCAGCTGCCCGGGCCTCAATTTATAACTCAATATGTTACAAAAAAATATATCTGTACATTTTTATACTGTTTGAGCTTCAGTATTGTCAAAATTTGAAGTTCTCTATCAATGTTTTCGCTTTTCTTATACACTTATCACTGTATATTTGTCATTTTTTTGAAGGGCCTCAAAATTATTAATTGCCCTGAGCCTCGTATTTTCTCTGAAAGGCCCTGATTATTATTATATTTTACCATTTCCGTTCATTTATTAAATACTAGCATACCCGTGCCCGGCGTTGCTCGGGCAATTCATGGTGTGTTACTTAAGTTTCTCTTTCTCTTAAATTATAACTTTTTAGATGATCGTCAGGATTTTCTTCAATGTATTCTGAAAATCTTTCC
>AYEL01004533.1:0-61350 GCA_000484575.1 Olivierus martensii | reverse complement strand
CAGTCTCATTGGGTTATAATGGTCACGTTCAAGAATCACATGTCCATTATGATCCAATGAGACTGCTCAGTTACTAAGCAGACGATCTTAGTAATCTAATGATATCGGTCAGCTAACATGTCACGTGGTCACTGTAACCCAATGAGGTGGTTCAAATAACGTTGATCTTCCATCTTTGATCTTTATCTAGTAATTTACGCCAATTATAATTCAAAAAACAAATTTCTAATAATCAGTACCTATCTTAAGGCCTCCCTGCCTAAATCCCCTAACGAACAAAAGTTGTTTCATAAAAATCTATTCAGTCAGTCTCGTGTTATAAGTGTACACGTGCGCTCAGGCATTTCAGATTTATAATATTTATACATGTAGATCGTTCTTTTAGTTTTAATGACTGCTTTCTCTTCAAAATTTATTATTATTATAGTTTGCACTTTATCACCGAAATATACTATTTATCAAAATATTTTTCCAGTTAAGTTTCATCATAGTGGAAAGAAAAATTAGTAAAAGTTCTAATAATAGAGTAATAGCAATAATTTTAATATATCTCTTAACGCTTGTGCAGACGGTTTGCGAAACAAGTAGACCGCGGATACTTATCAATTTAGCATTCGTGTTTCCATTTTCCGCTCAGGTAGAGATTATATAGAAGAATGATTCCTTCTACGAATCAGGAACCGAGAAATCATTTATCAAGAGAAAGAGAAAAGACTAATTTCGAACGGAAAGTTGCAAGGTAAAAGTAATTGAGCTTGGAGAACCCCGTTTCTCAGATAAATTGAAATCAATATTGCAACATAACTAAGTATTCTTAATGTTATCTTTCTAGAAAAGAGAAATTGAAGCAAATTATCCATTCAATTCTTTCTCAATATTATGAGTATTTGAAGGAAAAAAAAGAATTTTTCTCGTTAATTGAATAAAATAGTTTATAAAATATTAACTTCTTTAAAATTTAATGATTTAAAAAAAAAAAAATAAAGGAAAACTAGAGAAATAATTTACGGTAATAGAAAATTTGTAAATAAGTTGACTTTATGAAAAAAAATAAATAAAAATGAATGACGAAATTGAACTGAAAATGAAAAAATATCAAAAAAGACAAGGGGATTAAGTACGAAAGTGAAATGTTATAGAAATAGATAAATCACTCATCAAAAATTATGGAGTTTTTTTTTTAGTTCGATCAATAATTTATCATAAATCATATGCAAAAAGAACTTGATACAAACAGCATAAACCAATTGACAGAACTCATTATAAACAAATCAGGAAACAAGTAAAGTTATAAAATGCCATTTCTGTCTTCGAGATTTTTTCTTTCATTAACTCATTTTTCATAAAGCAATATGAGGTTGAGTCATTCTCCAGAGATCACAACAATTTCAAAGTTACTTTTCTCAAATGTTTTCTGTCGGTTCTCCTTGATAACATATCATTTGGGAGTAATTTTATACCTTTGGGTTCAAATTCTTCATTATCTTCTTCATAGAAATCTTAATTACATCTTAAATATATGTATTAGATACAATGAAACTCTCAAGATATTTAATTTCTATTATTTATTATGATGTAACCTAGAATCTATAGCAGTTCTGCTTTTTTTACAAATCCTAAATTTATTAGTTTCCAATAATTTTTTTCTGTTTTTAGAATTTTTTTCTTTAAGTAAACCCTATCAACTATCTTTTTTTTATTAGCAGTATGAAAATGTTACTTTAGCTATTTTCAATACACCTATAAAAATACAGTTTTTTTTTCGTCAATGCTTACAATTTTGAATAGATTCTTAAATCCTCTTGATCTTTCTTTATCATACAGTAGTTTAATAGCTTTTCGATCATATGTAGACAAGATTTAGTGGAGCATTTTACCGATTTAAATTTTAATGCATTGAAGTTCTAAATATTTAAGGATTTTGCTTTCAATTCCATGTTTTTCATTTTTTATGTCTACTTCCGAAAGAGGTATAAAAACAAAAATATTACGATTATCCACACTATTTTCTTATCTCTGATTTTTTCTTCTGTGATAATTTTTTTAAACTAAACATTTCTGTAACTCTTTTATCTTCTCAGTAAGATGTACCACACTCTTACATTTTTTTCTTCCACTGATATATTTTTATTTCAATTTTTTTCATTACTTCTATCTATTTTTGTTAAAATTATTCCGATGATAATATTGTATAATTGAGTATAACATCAACAACTTTTATGATTTCACACTGTCGTACTTGAAGCATTTATTTGCAAGTATGACATTCAGTGCTTCTTGAAGAATTATCTGAAATGCAGATAAGAAGCCGACATAGAACTAAGCTTACTGTTAAAATTGATGAACGAAGTTAAACCTCTTTAATATACAGAACTGATGCATATATTAGAATCTAATGTATATATTGTTCTGGATTTTAACAGGTTTCTGTTAGATGACTGACATAATAATAGTCTCACATATCTATCTTCTTTTAAGCATTTTTTTTTAGCCCGAGACTTCTTGCTTTGATTGATGATTATACAGTATTAATGCCTTTTTTTTAAATTACTCTTCAATTATATTGTGACAGATCACTGAGTGTTTTGTGAGATCACCTTTAGGCACTATTTTGATATGTCTGATCTTAAGAGTTTTTTCGTATGGAGAACTAATTATCCTTCTATTGAAACTCTCATCTATGTTAGGTTTTTTCCTCCTTTTCTTCTATTCAGAGATGAATATTTCAAGAAATATCAGGTAACCTAACATATAGCGTTCTTTATAATGGTGTCAAAATACTGTAAATGCAAGCTGATCCAAATATAATTGCCTCGTTTACATAAGACAGTTGCGTGTATTCACATTACTGACAATAATAAAAGTTTATCTCTTCTCTCTTTAAAATATTTTTCCACTCTCCAAGTATACATCAAAATGGTTGCTGTGACGGCTAAAATTACAGAATACTGAAAAGTTTTGCTATGTAGACATTTTATTTTTATATAGTCTGTTGTTTATTTAATTCCTAAACATAAGCGCATTAAACGCTCTTCAGATCCAAGAACGAATTATGGTTATGAATAAAATACTACAGCATGTTTCATTGAATTGATGTTTCTAGTCAGAATTATTGATAAAATATTTAATTATAACTTTTACAAGTAGTTTATGCTCTACGAAATAAGAATAAAGTGAATAAAACTTAATACTGGTAGGATAGAGTTGTATTTGAGTCCCCTTAAAATTGTGCAATAAATAGTTGAAATTTATTTATCTCCCTTAAAAATCTGTTTTAAAAATTATATTACTTCTTTCAAAGAAATTCATTTTTAAAATATTTTGTTTGTCAGAAAAACAGTTTTCATTCATCTTTATTAAAATTTATACCAATTTATATATTATTTAATTATCAAATGATCATATCACCATAAATCTTCTGATTTAAAATTGCGCACGGAAAACATTTTAAATTCAAATTTCACATAAAATATGTGCTCTCGTTTTTAGAAGTTCCACATCTAAAATAATTTAAAAAAATTCTAATTCAAAAGAATCTTTGGAAATGGCTGAATTATTTCGAATTTAGAAGTTTAGATTGGATGGCTGCGATGTGAATAATAAACCTTGTTCTGTAAACATAAGAATTTTCGGCAATAAATTGTCAAGATTGGAATTTTGCATCTAATGAAAATATAGCAGAAATGTAAGCTGAAAACTGAAAATTTCAGTTTCAATTTACTGTTTCTGATATATTTCCGGTTTGATGATTTCGGTGCAAAAGACTTTTTGACCGAAAGAAAATGGAAAAATATTTAACTTAATGGAATGGAGGCAATATAGAAACCTGGCTGAAAATAATGTTTCTATTTTTTTCCCCCACTTGTTTACTTTTCTTTTCAGATAACGTATATTTCTAGCATTAAAATTCTTAATAAACCGAATATTAATATACTTTCAAACCGAACGAAGTACTGTATCGTTTTTTCTTCTTGTTTAAATGTCTTATGAGATATATGTGCTTATGAAATGTATAAGTAACAATTACAGAACGGATACGCTCTTCTTATTCAAGTATTTAATTATATGAACGAATATGCTGAAGCATGTTCTCTCATTCAATTAATTGCAGGTTCTAAAACTGCTTAAGGCGTGGATCTTTGCATTTGTTTTGTTTATTTTAAAAGTTTGGTCATTTAAAGTAACGTCTCATGAATGTACGAAATAGAAAAATTAGTTAAAGACTTTATAAACTCTTAAACTAATTTTTTAGGTTAAATTGTACAACTTAACCTAAAATATTAATTTAAGTGTTTATACAGACTTTAATTGTTATGATATGAACTTTATTTGTATTACGTTACGTTACAGTCTTTAACTAGTAGGATACTAGTTAAAGACTGTAACGTAACGTAACGAGTGTTTCTGCGGATATGTAACGACTATGTATGTAGGTCTGACTGTAACGACTGCACATAAATAGTCGCATATAGCTGAGAGAGACCATAAAACAATCTTGAACTGTTTAAAAAATATCTCAAAATTTGTTAAAAATTGTTAGCAGATTTTAAATTGTTTAAGAATTATATATAACTTTTCATATTCTGTGTTCTTTGAACAATTGTCGTTTTGAATATTTTAAATCAGTAGAAAAATAATAAACGATTATTTTATTAAAAAATATATTTTTTTTTTCCTCTTCAAACAATAATGATATGCTCAAATTTGACAATATTTTTCAAAATGATATCATCTCTCAGACAGTGATTTATGAAATCTTTAGTGAAAGAGGATAAAGGAGGACATGCATATAAAATTTTTGATCTTCAAGAACTTTTATTTACATATCCTCTATAATTTTTGAGTATTTTTTTGCATTAGTAACCGATTGCATGAGTTTATATTGAAAATCGATTGTTTGAGAAACAATTTAAGTAAGAAAGCATTCAACGAAGAGTATATTTATAGTTAAAAAATAATATTTTGGTTACTATTGAGGTTTAAACTTTTACCAAATTTTAAAATCTAAAAAATGTTTATAAAATTAAAATAATATTTATATGAATGATAAAAACAACAAAAATTTTAATGACTATAAAAAATTCCTTATTAAAAAAAGAATTGATAACGATAATACAAGTTTTTAATAATACAGTATTTACATTCAGAGTTATTATAAACTCCATTAGTGAAGATTTATAAATTCGAATATAAAAATTGCTTCAAAATTTTTAATGGAATTTCTAGTATAGCAGTTTTTTTGGTTCATTGAATTTTTTTTATTAACGCCTTAATGAATTTTCACATTAAATACAACACAATAAATAACGAAAATAAATATTTCTGTAAATTAAAAAAAAAACTTCTACACCAAAAACTCCATTAAAACCTTTGGCAATAGGAAAAATCGCCTAATTAAAATTTATAACAATCATCATTATATTATTTTAAATAATCGATATGTAAATTTATAAATAAATATATTTGAATACATTAAAGTTGAAAATTATGCACACAAGTTCATAACATTCTTTTTGATATCAAAAATCAATAATATTACTTTCAGTCATAAACTAATCTTTACTTCCTTAAATATTTAAATGAGATTAATGAAAACTGATGAAGACATCTTTTCTCTCCTTTTAAACAGAAGGATTCCCAGAAGTCATCAGATGATTAAGGAAACTCTCCATTTAATTGTCTACCCATTAAGATGGTAACAAATAATGTAGAAAGAATTTAAATGTCGTTAAAAAAAGGATAAGACATTTTACAAACTAAACATTCTCAATTTTAAATTCTAAATAAAAATTAAATTGAAAGAAGCTTAAGATGCTTTAGGAGTCCCCTCTAATGGACTTTTATTGTTTACAAGAGAACCAGCAGATGTTTACTGTATTTTCTTTAAAAAATATTCCTACTTTGCTTTAGTTCTTATAAATATTAAAAAAAAAGCGATTTTTATATAAATTCAAATCTTATAGAATTTGTTAAAGAGCTTTTGAGATATTTTTATTGCTTCTCTTAAGGTTCAATTAGTTTTTGGTATTTACGGATTATTAATAAAAAAGTATTTTCAGCCAAGAATGTTATTGATAGGCTTTTGTGTCTGAGAAAATTGCTAGATTTAAAGTATAGATTATTATCTATATTTTAAACGTAGAATTCTTCTTTAACACATGAAACTAATTTATATATTTTAGATAAACTAAAGTACGATTTCTGTGAATTAAATGTGATAACCATACTGATCCTCTTAGAAAAATATTCAAACAGTTCTCAGCTTCTCTAAATACATTAAATTTAGCTTAAACCAAACTTTAGCAAGTATTTCGGATATAAAAATCTTCGCTAAGATCCTCCACATCATCATCATTTTAATTCAGTATAAATTTTACGTTAGGTAAAGTAAAAATACAAGAGTTTTTAAATTATATTTATAATTTGATTACCTATAATATTGAAATTATTAAAATTTTCTGTCATAAGAATCTTTCATAATCTGTATCAATTTGGCTCGGATCGACTTACAAGTTATATCATCATTATATTGAATTCAGCATACAAGTTCTTAGAGTGATCTGGAAAACGTACTTTTTTCTAAAAGATAGCCTAAAATGTAAGATAAGAAAGCTGAAAGGATACTAGAAAATATAAAGGTTCTGTCAGAAAAGAGGTCTTTGAAAACTTCTTCGAGAGTGATAGATATTAGGTTCAATTGTCAACATTCGTGTACCAGAAACTCACACTTCGACTTAATAAAACTATTTTTTTATTTATTTATTTTTTTTTTTGTTGCTTTTACGTTTATACAGACTTATTCTTTCAATTTTTTAATTCATTAAATATAATAACGAGAGAAATTTCATAAAATCCTAGTTGGATTTTATGAATTTTCTCGTCGTTATAGTAATATATCATTAGATATATTCTAGTATTACTTTAATTCTTTTTTTAAGCTTATTTCTTATGATATAATTTAGAAATATTAATACTGCATTATTATTGCTGAAAGTGAAATTCAAAATATTTGCTAATTTTTACTACAAATTAAAATCTAATGTATCATAAATAAGTCTAATGTTTATTGCAGGAAGGGAATGCGAATATGAAGTATGTAAATCAATTAAAGTGTATATTAAAGAAATTACACGGTGATAAAAGAAACTAATTATTTGCTAAAATGCAAGATTTGCAAAATATGTTGATGCACCAAAGTAAAAAAAAAAATAATTGTAACGAAAAAATAGTAATTAATTTTTAAATGAAACGACTTCGAAGCTTGTCTTTACATGCAAGCTAAATACATTAAATTGCAAAGTAAGCAATTCATTCATGTGATGATAACATAATTAAAATTAAACTTATTTTTATATAATTTAGTAAATAATAACCTTTTCAACCATTCAAAAATTAGTGGAAAAATTAAATTTAAAACGAAAATATTACATTTGATTTTAATGAGATCCTGTTCAGTGTCTCAAAAATTTATTCTTGTTACCCAAGACATGAAGAACTGTCTTTGCTTTTTCATAAAAAAGCAAGAAAAGATTCTTTACTTTTTATGAAAAAGCAAAAAGTATAGTAGTAAAATAAAGAATGTTTATAATCCTATAGACGTTCAAAAATTGTTTATACAGTAAGTTTATATTTTAGGATACAATCTCAAAATTTCCTTTCCTTTCTGAATTAAACAACCTTTTCATAAATCAAACTATATGTTATGTTTAAATGTCAAAAATATGACATATATTGAAAGAACAAATTTTATTTTATTTATTCTCTTAATAATCTATTGTGTTGAATTTTTGCTTCTTGTGTCACATTTTTTAGCTATTTAGTCTACTTTATTTTTTTCGGTGTAAAAAAAAAAGTGAAAGACCCAACTCATTCTTATAAGTATATAGAAAACTTCTTTGCTCAGAAAATTGTTTATGCATGACCTGTTAGCAAAGTATCTAGAAGTGTTGCTAAAGTTTTAATGATTTTAAGTAATTAGTTATATTTTTCTTTATAGCTCTTGATGATTGATATAGTGTCCACTTTAAAACACTAAAATTAAACATTTTAATTAATGTTCATTTGAAAAACTTTTAAAAATATTTTAATACTGTATAAAATGCAAAATTTTGTTCAAAATGAAATTAATTTCATGGAAAATAATGTTTTTGAACCACTTTTTTTGACTTCACAAGTGGCATTTTAACTAATAATTTTTTCTATTGTTGTTCAATGGATATTTGTAATAAAAATTTACGAAAAAAAAATTTTATCGAGTAAATTTGGATCAAAGAATTTAAATTCTGGTGATAACATATCATGTTAGGTTAAATTGGATTGAGTAAAGTAGCTATTGTAGATTCTATCAAGTCTCTGAGGGAAAACTTCACGAAAGAGCTTATGGGGATTATTTTTTATTTTGATATTCTGAAACATTATTATTGAATGATTTCTGATTAATTTATTTATAAATGTTTTATCATCCTGAAAAAATATTTCTGATCATAAATCATTGAAAAGTGAGTTACAGAAGCATCTAAATAATTCATACTGCGAAAGTATTGGGATGGTAGCAGAATTACCAAAATTGTCTTTTATTAAATAAGATTTCGGCTTTATTGAGTAAATGTAAATATTTAATAAATTGCAATATATTCTCTAATTAAGTAAAACTTACATCAAAAATTTTATCTCATTTCAATGCGTAATTTAAATATGTATTCAATACATAATTGAAGACGTGCATATACCTTTAAACTGCCATAAGTTGATAAATTTAATGATTTATTTATAATTTTTTTTATAATTTATTAACAAGAAAGATTTTGTACAGATCTACTTAAATTAAAATTTATGAATAAAGTAGCCCACCATATAAACTTCAAAATGCGAAAATAAAACTTTAATGCAATTTTGCAATTATTTTAATATTGCTTACGTTAAATAATTAAATTATATATAATTTGAAACTAATTCAGGTATTTATTCGAGTAAAGTTTTAATTAATGAGATGCATAAAAAATTATAATGCTGACTCGTTGAAATCGTGACTATGCATTTCAGAACCTTGAAGTTCAACAATCTGACTCACTCAATCGAATCAAAATGGCAAAAAAGAATTTTTTATTATTTTTTATAAAAATAATGCATTCAAAAAACATTTATTCAAAATTTCAATGGTTATAAATTAAATTAAACACTAATCATGGCATGAAAATGAAGTACAATGATCACATTTTCAGGAATGAAGTATTATTTGCATGCAAATCGGCCATCGAATTTTTGTTTTATATCGTGGATTGTCTATTAACTTTGGTAGAAATCCAGCTGAGCACACAGAAAAGTAGGCTACTTCTTTTATAGGCAGTGAAACGTCCTAATTTTCACAGTAAAGGTTTATGTTAAGTAAAAGCCAAACATAAACTTTATGAGTTGTGTTATGAGTGAATAATGAAGCTAAATTAGATTGTTATAGGTTTGACATTATAACGCTAAACAATTCAGAAAATACATTACCTATAAAGAAAATATTAAGTATATAAGATGATATTCCTTTGGATATTCTATTTTAATGTTCTTCTGACCAAAATTTATAAAATAAACATTAAATAAAATTCGGATTGAAAATAACTCATTAAAATTTAATGCATATAATATTTCAAATAAATTATATTTTTTTATAAACATGCAATATTATTGATTCACTGTTTGCATATATTGTACAGTAATTATTTTTTTCATCTAAAATAAATAAAAAGGCCCAAACATTTATTTAGCGCTTCAAATTGCTTTCCTATTAAGATATCGAATAAACATGTTTGTATAACTTCTGCAGCAAACAATAAATTTTTTTATAAATTATCCTGATTTTTCAAGCATAAGAGAGAAAATCTGACATAAATTAATTTAAATAGTATTATAAGTATCGGTTTGCTCGGGAACTTTTGCAACTTTAATTATATCGAATATATGAAATATATTTTTATATTTACATTTTTAAGCCTATAATTTTGAAGGCAATAGCCAAATGTTATAAATAAAAATAATGAAATTGATATTAAAATATGTTTAAAATGATATCGGGGCGATATTATTATTGAAAAATATAAAATCCTTGTGAAATTCTTAAGAGACAATTGTCGTTTTGAATATACAGCACAGGGTTGGCTGCTTGATGAAGAATCTGTTTTCTACTTGAAGAACTGAGATAAATTCTGAATCCCACAGCTTCAGACTTTTTCAAGAAAGCTAGACCTAGTCCATTAATCTAGGCCGATGTATTGCAATTCTGGCTATTCTGTGATGGGGTCCTAGCTAGCCCTCCACCAGATATCATTCATAAAGATTTGGCAGGTAAGACGTAAAAAATAATCTAGCTTGCTCTGACCGTTCAATTCTCCCTACACTTACATGACCTTCCTATGTGAGGGGAGCTCATAAGGGGTGGGAGTTATTCTACCTATAATTGTCCTACCTTTGGTAAAGAGCAGTTAGAAAGAGGTTTTGCTCATTATTTTTTACTGCTTTCCATCTGAGAATATATTAAATGGCAGAGCCATTCCAATGCCTAACACAGAACACCCAGAATCATCATGCAGTCAGTTAATATATTAAAAAAGAATTCAATGAGCTAGACTTTGGAACCCTCTGAAAAAATGTAGAGGAAAAATGAAATTCATAATGAATCTGAAATCCTTCATTAGAAAGTCCAGCATGCTTTTATCAGGAAGTCCATCTAACCGAGAGATGCGGAATGAAAAAAATCATCGTTTTGAATCTTAAAATCAGACAAAAAATTATTATTTTGAAACAATCATGAAAAAAATGATGAAATGCCTTTCTGCCATCCAAAATTATTGATCGAATTGACGTGAATCCAAATCTTTCCAGGTTATCACAAAATCTAAAAATAATAATAAAAATTCTAAGAAATTAATTTTAAATGATTAATTTTCATTATAACCCTAAAGTTTCCTCGAACTCTGATCCAATTTTCAGTATATTTGGCATTGCATGCCTATATCCAATTTTAACCTGCTGATAAATTTTCGTAAATTTTCAGTATATTTGGCATTGCATGCCTATATCCAATTTTAACCTGCTGATAAATTTTCTTAATGTAGTTCTGTTTTCTGAGGAGTTATGGCTGCCACACACACACACACATTTTCTTTTGTTATTTATTATAAATTAAAAAGTATTTATTGATACTACAATATTTGTATGTTGGTTGACACACTTGTTGTTTGTTATAATGTAAAACTGAATATTTAAATAACTAGGAGAAGCTTATCGTTATTGAGAAATGTTTAAAAATTATTTCAAAATAGTCACTTTAGGTAATCCGGATAGTATTTTATTCGATCTGTCTACAGTATAAAACCGTAATAAAATGAAGACCAATTTTTTTTCTGAAGAACTGTTATTATGTTGGAAGGATTTCACTTTGGCGATGAAAACTGTCACATTCTCGAAGATTTGGATTCATCCGACAGATGTCACGTCGATTAAATAAGCGCCAAAATAGAACTACCATTGCACGCTCCTAACCTTAACAGGATGACAGTTATTCTTCAAGACTGATATATAACGTTGATCTCCAAACGTCTTGCAGTTTTAAATGAAAATATGATCATCATAATAAATGTGACTGGAACAAGATTTATTTAATCGAATTTTATCCTAAAAATATTTGCATTACGTTTCAACCAAAAGCATTTATATATTTTTTATTTTATTTTATAATTTTATTATTCAATTCGTTAAATCTATAAAACATAAATTTTAAAAAACAGCGACCCCATATAGAAATGGGAAGGAGCTTGATGATGATGATGATCTGATTCAATTCGTTAAATCTATAAAACTTTTTTGATTAGTTATTAATTTTATTCTTTTCGTTTTTGTTAAATTTATCATCCGATTGAATTTTCTCTTCAACAAGCTTAGCAGAGCTTTCAGAAAAATCGAATTAGAAAATTTTCTTTTTTAATTCGTTTGTGGGCAACTTTTCACTTATAAGTAGAGAATTCAAGAAATAAAAAAAATGAATATTTTTATTTAAATATTATAAGCTTAGCAGAGCTTTCAGAAAAATCGAATTAGAAAATTTTCTTTTTTAATTCGTTTGTGCGCAACTTTTCACTTATAAGTAGAGAATTCAAGAAATAAAAAAATGAATATTTTTATTTAAATATTATTATAATTATAAGAGTATCACTTGAGTTAGATACTGGATGGTATATATACATCCGTTCTTTTCTATTTTCATTTTTTCAGAGGAATCCTAAAACTTATCTGATAATACGCAAAATTAGAGTTGTTTCAGTTAAAAAAAAATGTTTTCTGTAAGAGTAATATATAATTCGAATATTATGTAAAATTAAAACAAAATAAAATTAACAAATTTTAAATTTGAATTGGCAACCATATTATATGGACTGTTCTTCAGGAAGATTGTTCTTGAACTGAATATAATTTACTGAATAATAGCAGAAAGCTGTTAATATTAAGCAAAGAAGAGCAGAATATTAATGAAATTATCTGATGAATATCGATTGAAAATATTAGATTATCATTCAAATATTTATAAAAAATATATAAAATTTAGTTTAAAAACTAAGCATTTCTAATGAGATATAAAACAGTAAATGGAAAAAGTTTGTCAGTGTAGTTATTAAAGTAAAATAATTAATGTTTATTTGAAGTGCTATATTCCAGTAACCCATATATTAAAACATGGAAGATTAATGAAAATTAAAACATGGAAGATTAATGAAAATTATGATAGCTAATGGCACTTCCTATCGATATAAAGTTCAATGTGATAAATATAATGGTGAAATGTAGTGAGAATGGTTAAATTAAGATTACTTATTTAATAATGGTCTGATAGAAATGTGTAGTAAGTGAGAATGAGGAATTTTTAAGCACGCCTAATATATTTACTGTTTGATTAGTTAGTTATCATTCGCTAAATTAAATTGTAACGCAACTTATTTTTAACTACATATAACAAATAGCAAAGCAATTTTTCACTGCAATTCTAGACAATTTTCTTAAAAAACCGAGAAAGTGAATCAAAGAAATTTAATCCAAAATTCCATTCCACTAAATCTATTGTTTCTCTTAAAATTACCTAACATATTCGAGTTTAATAACAGAAGCATCTCTCCCCTTTAAGAATGAATGATTCGCTTCGACAAATACTAAATAAATTAATTTTATGTATATTGAACGTAAATTTATATCTTGTTAGAATCAATATTTTAATTTCTTAACCTGTACGAATTAAGTTTTCCGTAAACAGTCTTCTTCATTAGCAATAATAGCATTATTCCTTATTAGGTTATGGCACGCTATGTTAATATTTTTTAATAAAAAAATATAATGTATGTTATACTCTGTTAAATCTATTCTCATTATTATTTTAATAAATGAATTAGAATTTTTTCGAAAAATTATCGTAAAAAAGTAGCTGTTTTTTTCCTTGGAGAAAAATTACTACTGAAGTTATTTCACTTTCGAAGGACCGCTAAAAAATTGCAATTCGTTAAGAGAAAATTCCTTGGGGATTTCATCTCGTTCGAGATTTCCAAAGAATTTTTCTGTTAAGGAAGTGTTTTCGAAAAATTTTTTTTATATAATTTTGCAGCCTAAACGCGTAATTATCACATAATAAGCGTAGGAGGTTCTCCTGAACATCGTAATAATTTTGCAAACTGTTAATATAGAATGACAGATTCGAATGTCGCTTAAATTGTGTAGGCAGAAATAAGTGAAGCATATGTAATTTTAAACGCATGTTTAGTGAAAATATGCTAATTAAATATTTTTAATTAGTTTTCTCGGTGATAATTCCGAAATAGTGTGTCAACATTTCAGTTCATCTTTATTTTTATTTTTTTTTAAGGAATATATTTTAAGGTTACTAGATTTATCTGTCGTATGAAAAACTCATTTACTGTAATTAAATTTTATTTAATTAGCAATTAAATAAAATAATTAAAATTAGCTAATTTCAAATTTTCAATACATTAATGCATATTAAATCTAAATTTAAAATACATTGAAGTTCTACGCGTCGTTTTGAATTACTGCAGGATAAAATTTAACGATTAATGATGAAACTTAATCCCAATTAAAGAATTTGAGGATTCTGTATCGATCTACATAAACATAATTGTAGAAAGAGAGGAAAATGTAAATTACGAAAATGCTCAAAATTATATTATTAATTAATTTATAAAATTTAATTTAAGTTTAAAAATTTATATTAGTTGTATTCACAAAAGAGAAAACTTACTATTTCTGAAAATAAAAATTTGAAAAAATAATAATTTTCTTGCTTTATACAGTAGATTTAAATATAATTTATAAAAATGTTCGAAATTTTGAAATTGCAGTATATTAAATATTTAATAAATGTTTTAAAATCTATTTACAAGAATAAGAAATAAAAAAGAAATATGTTTTATATTAAGTATTTTTTTATATTGAATTTTCACTCCGTTCAACATATTGAAGCGTACAGCATAAAACTTTTTAGAAACTTTGAAGTTGTTTATTGCAATATTAAGAAAAATTGAGTTCAGCTTTTGTAGTAATGACTAAACTAATAATATGACCTAAATATCAGTAAATTTTTTTATAATAACTACTATATATAATAAACTGTGGATGCTTCATATATAAAATAGTTAAGTATAAGTTAAACGTAACTTATATCTAGCTATTTTCTATTTACATATGAAATTTTATGCAAAATCTCATAAAATATACTATGTCGCTTTGTACTTAATAACATCTTCGATCATTGTAATCATGTACCATATAAAATTCTGTTAAATATGTCAAAAAATAGAATATAATTAAAATTAAATTGTTTGTATTTTGATTCAAGATATCATACAATACGAAAATATGATAAAATTGAAGTGCCACATCAGATTTTGATCTTATGATGTGAAAATATATTAAATTTGAGAGGGAGTCTCTTTGATATATAATAAAATTTGAAGGGACGCCCTGTCTGGCTTCGATTATGTCGTAAATTGAAAGGGGTACTTCTGTCTGGAACGTTTTGCCATGTTATCCTATGGGAGTTAGGCTTAATGATGGTCCCAGATATGCCATTCGATATGTACTAATGCATTCGAAGAAATTTTGAATTATCATCTACTGTATTTCAATTGACAAAATATTGATAGAAGACCGAATATAAAACGGATTTGTTGAAGAAAAATAAAACTTTTTAGTTTCTTTACAATTTTTGTAAATGATATTTAGACATCATAAATATCTTTATTATGTTTATGCAATATGAGAATGCAGTATATAAATTCACATTATTATTATTATTATCATCATCATCATCGGATGAAAGGTGACAGCCATCAAACACTAAAGTTCTATTTCTACATTATGTTTCAATCCGGCTGTCTTAAATGTCATTCATCCATTTTCTTCTTTTTCTTTCCATCTTTCTTCGTCCATTCAACTTTCCTTTTACAGTTTTTTTATCGAATTTCATATTTTCAGCTTCCTATAATCTTGACACTAAATTATTTTTAACTGATAAACTTTATTTATTATTTCCTTTATAGTTTAATAATTTCTATTGACCTCACTGTTGGTGCACATCTAAATAAATTCATAAATATTTAAATATTGAACTATAAAAACTATCGATATCCTATTAAAATTTAATAAATATTTCTAACTTTTTTAAAACGCATTTATTTTCTTAAATCGAGAAACCACCTTTAGAAACGAATACACAAAAACAACTTAAATTGTTATTTTCTTCGTAGACGTATTTTCAAGTAAAAATTTAAAGTAATAGCAAATATAAATAACGAATAAATAACAAATTAGAATAAACAATAATCACCCTTTCTGTTTGCTCTCATGCCATTTTAACAGGATTCTATAGCATTTTTTCTTGCAACAAGAGAAAAATAAGTTAGTAGTATTGACTGCATATATTCTTTGGTTGAGAGAAATGATGATAATATTTCTTTTCAACGAGAAATATAAAGAGTATACTATAATATTACAAGAGGAAAAAGATTATAATTCGCATGATCATCTTTTTTGCGATTTTTGCAAGTTTGGTACCGACCATAACATTGGTAATGTAGTAGCATAGCTTATTTAAACTGACGTGATTAAAAAATAAATTGCACAGTTGTACTAAAATGAAGATTTGAGACATTAAAATGAATTGTGATCATAATATATTCTTACCATCGGAAGTTGCAGTAGTGGTTTTGCAAACTCCCATTCGATTTGGAAAATTTAGATTTATTCGTATACGTGCGAATAAATCTAAATTATCTTATTTTTATAGTCCTTTTCTTCGTTAATTCCACTTGCGCATTGCGTGCCGTTCTTTTCCAAGCAATTCTATCAGATTAATTTAACATATGCATGAATTTAAATAAGTTGAAAGACGCAATGCATTGCAAATGAGGGTCTACATTGTATATACGACGCGAAAGCAACCGAAAACAATTTTTTAAAAGGAAAAAAATACAAATTTCATTAAGGAACTGCAATGAGTTGAAACGCTTGAAAGTTTAAAAATCAAATATGGCGGATGCGATCGATTTCTATGGAAACTCCAGTTTTATCGTGTAGTCGATCCTAATAGCCACTTGTCATGGCTTCTATTCCCTACCCTTCGGAACACCTTTCGTAAACAGGAATAGCCCTCGGCAGGATGTAGTTACCATAGTAACGATCCCCATATCAGTTTACAAGAATTGCAATGTACTGGGAGCGATGCAAATTTGAATTGTTGAAGTCATTTGTCTTTAAGATGTATTCTATTTTTATATATATGTATGTTTTTTATCCTTTACTATTGTACGATGAGAGTTGCTGAGATGAATGCAACCTTATTGACACCGTATTTTGTTTCTATTGGTGACTATTACCTTCCGAAATATGCTTTCTACTTCTCTTTCTCTTTTAGTTATTGATGGTGGGGTACATATTTTATAAAATGTTACAACGCATGTTAAGTTTTAGGTGTCAGGTCTCACTCCGTGCATAATTGATGCCGATGAAAAACTATTTTGAAAGAAGTTTTTCGATTTTTCTTTCTTTCTTTCATCTCTGTTATCGTTTAGTCAGTGCTTAAAAAAAAAAAAACTGGAAACTGAAGAGAGAGAAAGAGAATTTTTGCATGGATGTCTCTTCCATTAAGCGTTTAAAAAATGTAAACGGAATTACATTTTAAATAACGATTTTCTCGAAGAGTTTCAAAGAAACTTTTTTGGATTAATAAACGAAAAGTTTTCTACGTTTGTTTGGGTTGAAATTGCTGCAATATTAAAAGTTATAGCAACCAATCTTTATCTCTCAGGAGAATGACAATTATCTGATCAAGATTAAGCTGCATGCATATCAACGCAACTATCCGCAATGTTCGAGATTACTCAATATCCTTTCCGTTAATAATGTTTCGCATCTATCTGCTTTAATCACCTTAGAGCGAATCGTATGACAGATTTATAAGCATCTGCTAGCGATTCAAGCATATCTACGCAACACGTGGCAAGCTAACATGTGAAGAAAAAAAGGAAAAAAATATATATATATGATAATAACACCACGCACTGAACCGGCAGATCATTGACTAAAAATAATGAAGAAGGTTACTCAACTAATATGCTTTTAACTTCGAAAATGTCATTTTAGCGATTAAGTACATCTTTAAAAATTTATTGATACTCCCGAAAAAACAAAAATCGAATTAAGAATTATTTTAAAGACAAAAGATATCGGTCGTAAATTTAAATCCTTCTACGAAAACATAAATAACGTACTAAAAGAGGAAGCACCTAAAAAATTTATGGCGGACCAATTGGATTGCTGCCAGCTTTTTCTTCCAATTTCTATCTTTAATCTGTATACATCATAACGAAAATTAATGAGCGAAAACATTTTTCTATTGACTTTTTCATCTGCATCCTATCTTCCGGTACAACATTTATAGATTGAAAAAATATATATATTAATTAACACGTGTTTATCGTTCATAGAATAGCCTATATCTTAATTACATATGTATAATATACAAAAATATCCTAAAATTCTATAAATGTTGATTTACCTGACTGCAGTTAAAATATTGTAATTAGAATTTTAATGAGTTTTAATCGGAAGATAGTTGGTTAAAAATATCATCTACATAGATATTCCAAACCATATTCTCTAAAATTCCAAACCCTTTTATTCCCCATATTCCAAACCCTTTTATTCTCCATATTCCAAATCATTAAACAAAATTTGTATTATATATAATAAGAGTAATTTCGACTGGCGATAAGACTCATTTAATTCTAAAATATTATTGCATTGCAACTTTAAAATGGAATATAATAGATAAAATTTCATATTTATGAGAAGAATAAAACATAAGTTTGTTTTAAAAAATTTAGCGATTAGTATTATCGTTTTGTTAAATTCTAAATTTTCTTATTTAAAATGATAAAATCGTTTGTTTTTATTCTTTTTAAACAAAATTTAATACAGTTTAACAAAATAATTATAGTGATTGATAGAGGGGGAAAGTATCGAGTGTCAAATTTTAACAATGATTTTATTCGTGGATAAATTTTTTAACACTTTATTCCGGAAATTAAATTGCATAAAAATTTATCCAGTGGGAACAAAATTGTTTCATCCGGATGGACACACAGGAATAACTAAGCTAATAGGAGCTTTTCGCAACATTGTTGACAACGCGTCTAAAAACGATAGTAATCGATTTTTCGAAAGATAAAAAAATAGAAAATTTCGGTAATACTAGCAGTTTATTATAAGTTAAAATATTTTCTTTTTAAGTTTAAAATCGGCTTAATCCTCAAAATATTGCATTAGAAAGTGTTTTTATTCGATATTTTATTATTATTTTTTGTTTTCATGATGTTATGGAAAGATTTGGCCTTATTTTTATAGTTGATCATTTGATGATACATTCTGATTGTTGTCCATTTACTGAATACGTTAATCGATGTAAAAAGTTGCTTTAAATATTCTGATATGATTTTTTTAATGAGAAAGAAGTTTTAAATTCGAATTAATTCTTTTATTTTAGGTTAAACTTGACATAATAATAATAATGCATTTCTATATGAATATATGAGTTTAATTGAAATGAAAGGTTTTTGGTCATTTAAATATGATAAAGCAAATAAATAGGGAAAAAATTATGATTTCCTTTATTAAATATCTAGAAATTGCTTTTCTAAATGATTAATTAATGAAAAATGGTTTCTGACTGTTGATCAATCAAATGAGTGTAGAGAAAGGTGTGAAAACATTATGTAAATCTATAGCTACACGGTCTTTATTAATAAATGATAGCATAATAATTGCAAAACCTTAAAAGCAGATATTTAATGTGGAATATCAGCTGCTATACGATTTAGATGTAGTTTAGACGAGGATGCTTCATCACATTCTATCTGTCATCCTAATTATATTTCTGTTTCTAATTTTGAAGAGATCTATACTAATAAAAATAATATTTATTATCAATTTAAATAGGTTTTTCAAACATCAGGAAGTATGTTTCTTCGTAATTGGTCTCTCAGTGACCGAAAACTTAATTTTTGTCACATTTTTCCATACCTAAACTGTGTTTCATCTTCTATTCACATAAACGATGCAATAGATGAGCAATAACTAATTCAGAATAGCTTCACTTAATAAGAATAATTAACATCAATAAGGGAATATTATGAGCAACTATGCTCAATGTATTCGAATTATTTGACAAATGTGTGAGTACTAGCCCATTTATTTTAAAGTTAAAAACTATGAGAATGGCTGCATATTAATGCATTTAATCATTCAATTAATTATTCAAAAATGATCGCAAAACATTAATAATAATAATCTTAGTAATAATTATAATAACAATAATTTATTATTATAAATTATTTAATGCGGCTATTATGCAGTTTTCATTAGAGTTAATCACTTCAGTTCATAAGACAATACAGCTTTTGTTTAACACAGTTTAAAAATAACAAAAAAATGTGTGTGTGTGTGTGTGTGTGTTGGATTATTTTATTATTAAAATAAAAACTAAAAAACTAATTTGGCGCATGCGCGTGGTATGGAATTGGTCACTCAGTTTTCATTTTCTATTCAAATATTAATTTCAATTTACATAGTTTGGTTCTTTAAAAGTGCTATTTAAATAAAATCTATTATGTAAATCAAGAGTTAGGTTTATAGATATTTCTCAATCACTTTGTTCAGCCATATTATGAAACAATATTCAATCCTCTCATATGCAATCTATCACTCATCTCCAAGAGTCCATGAATAAAACATATATTTTCATAATTAGTCTGTAAACTCCAAACATTAACTGAAAACTTACAATTTTTATGTAAAATAAAAAATTTCCAGTTCTTTGTTTACAATATTATCTCTCTTTTATTACTAAATCAAATTTGCATCAAACTTTGACTATTTATAATGATCCAAATTCCATTTCTATTATTTGTATTTAAAATTTTGATTGCTAATTTATTTTGTGAGGTCTGTGAGACCAAATAAGGATTTTAACTTTTGTATAGAAAACATTTTGTGATAAATATATTTTTAAGTGTTTAATTTTTTATATATATCAAAATATATTAAAAATTTATTTTTAATATATCTTCAAAGTAGTTCCATTCCATTTTTTAATGTCAGTCTCCATGAAACTGATATTAAAAAATGATTATTTAAAGTAGACTTTAAATAATCAGAGCTATTGTAATCTTATTTTTTTATATGTTATGTTTTTATATGTCCTATCCTATGTATGTTAAAATCCGTGTTAAATTTTATTTGTTTAAATACACTCTGTTACAAGAAAAATTGCACCCCTAAAGAATAGAGTAAGAATTGTGAAACTCTGTATACAAATTGCCTTTTAGCTAAATATTGAATATAAATATGATTAAAATTTCATTGCCAATGAACACACTGGGCATTTCAAGAATGCACGAGAAAGACAAATCTGGAGCCAATTCTTGTGGTGTTTTGCAATTCAACAATCTCGCAATTCGACATTTGAGTTTCACGGGTTGGCGCATGCACGTGTATGGAATTTTGCGATGTAATTTGCTATTTGTCAGTTCTTTTTGGGCTGCTTTGGTGTTTGCCTGTGTTTTTTGTGTTCATTTTCAATTCTACATTTTTCAGAAAGTAAAAAATTTATAATTATTATTTTTTTGAGTGAAATGTAAGAATGGGTTGAAAGAGAACTGACCGAAGGAATAATCCCGAAAAGAACACTCGATTGAGCAAAGAGACGAAGAAAAAAACTGTAGATAAAGTGCAGAAAGGTAGAATAATTAAAATGTAACTCAAGTCTGGCATTCCTAGGACAACTGTGGCAACTTTTGCAACAGAGAGAGAAGATTATGGGTTAGGATGTCTGCTGGAAGACTTCATTCCAACATCCAAGGGCTAATAAATAGACAACTGTGGCAATGTTTTGCAATAGAGAGAGAAGATTATGGGTGCTAGGGCGTCTGCTGGAAGACTTCATTCTAACATCCAAGGGCTAATAAATTGTGTTGTGTATAAAATAGTCTCATGCTGGAAGACTTCATTCCAACATCCAAGGGCTAATAAATTGTGTGTTTAATAGTGTATTTTGTAATTTAGTGTGTTATACAATAGTAAAACACATACACTATATTATTTACTTTATTATATCTCTCTCACCTCACCCGTTAGGAGAGTGGGAAGGAGACCTAAATAATATATTGTATCTCTCTCACTCACTAGTTAGGGGAGTGAGATGGGGGTCCAATAATGAATTAATCTATTTTACATAATCTTATATGGGAAATATTGTCCCGCAAGTCGACAATCTATTTTACATAATCTTATATGGGAAATATTGTCCCACAATTCGACAATTTCTCAATTCGACATTACTTTGGCAACGGATTAGTTTCGAATTGTGAGGCACCACTGTATAAGGAGGAGCATTTGTAAGTATGGAAATATCTGATTTGTTTTGCTGTTTCATTATGTTAAATAGTCTATGAAAATACCTTTACAATGTATTCATCAATAGTATAAACCAGGAGTGTCAAACTGGCAGCCCCCCGGCCTGCATCCTGCCCTCGACATGATTTTTTTGTTGCCCTCAACACTCTTAGCTAAAATGAAAATCAGAAAAATATGTGATAATAGGAAGTAATTGTCGCTTCGTAGCTATGTCATATACTATGATACACTAGTTTGATTTTTATGAAATGTAATTGCACAAGTTTTTTTATATTAGGCTTATCGGACATCTATGTACAGATGATACTGATCTTTCAGATCAGTGACACACATTAAGTGCTTTCTTGCAAGGACTACATCCTTTTGTACAAAATTTCTTACAAGAAAACAGAAAACTGTAAATGAGAACCTATATGTTTTGGATAGACAAATATAATGATCAAGTTCTTAATAATCCCTCTTTGAAGGACGTTTATAAAGAATGTGCTAAGTAGCTTGTTAAAGATTTATTTGTTGTGTTATTAACTTATTTAAAAAATGCAAGTAGTTATGAATATTTGAATTTATAAAATTTTAATTTAAGCTTTTGTTTTTGTACAAAAAATATGATTTTTAATGCTTAATAGAAAATTAAAGATTTGTAGCGAGAAATGAAATAAAAAAAATATGTATAATTAAAAGCAGTTATATAATAATTATATATATTTGTAATATGTTCGTTTGATTACACAATGTTTTTAATTATCCTATCTATATTTCTGAATCTTTATTCCGAAACATAATTTTAAAAAAATTTAAATGTGATATGGCCCACAGCAATCTTACTGGCTCATTAAATGGCCCTTGAATTAAAATGAGTTTGACATGCCTGGTATAAACAAATAAGCTAGTTTGATAAAAGTTGCATCATATACCTATAACAAACCTGTTGTTTTTTTCAACAGTGTGTATTACTGTTTATGATTCAAATCAAAATCAAAGGAACAATATTTTTCTATTTGATAATTTTTTTTTTTTTAATTTTGATGATGCAATAAAAAAGCCATACTATTCAGATGCCAAATTTTCAAAAATAATCTTTCAAAAATTAATCTTTTAAGTATTGGATAATGATATGGAAATTGTATATACTGGTAATTTTGATCTTAATTATTATATATAAATAGATATTCTACATTTGATTTATTTATAAGATTAATACATTTAATATTAATTATGATAAAGTTCAGTAATTCCTCATCAACCACAGAATTCACATTTATGCGATTACATAAGTGCACAGCAATTCATCAACTGCAGATCTGAGTTTGATAGCAGCCATTAAGTGCATTTGTAAAAATGTTTATTTTCTATTTATTATGATTACTTTTCACTGCAAATTAACAATTTTATAGATGTCCTATTTTGTATTTTAGAATTGCAATGCTGCTTTTGTTTTGGATTTGAGCGAGATTGTGTTTTCTTTTTAAGTTGCTTAGATTGTGATTTCTAGGAATAACAGATTTCTATGCATACAGTACATCGTTTTCAATAGGAGTAAAGTCAGTCAGTCCTGCATTTCTGTGCCTCAATCATATATTAATGTTATTTCATATTTGTTTGTGTTTCATGTTGTTTTTCTTAAATTCAATCTTGCATTTTGTTTTTATAGATTTTTTTTTTTATCAGCATGTACTCCGAACATTTGGAAACATAATTGGCAGTGATAAACCAGCTGAAAGAGTTTGAAATATGTTATTTCTGGAGAAAAACTTGATGTGGTGGCAAGGTAAGAGAGTGTTGCATTAGTTGCCAAGCTAATGAATGTTAATGAGTCAACTATAAGGACCATTAAAAAAAAAGTTATTTTAAACTTTTTTTTTATTTTAATAATTTTTAGACCATTTTTTAATTTTTAGACAAAAAATTCATTTTTTTGGTCTAAAAATTAAAGATCATTAAAAAAAGTGATGAAGTAATTAATATTAATAAAAATATATTTTAAATTAAAATCTATTTAATACTATATTTTGTGTGAATATTTTAAGAATTGTATATTATAATTCCTCATTCCCTTTCCATGTTAACAATAATTTTGATTTCATACTTTTTTAGAAGGAATAGTTTGAAAAAATAAGAGAATTACAACTCAGCACTAAATAGGAAAATATTATTTTATTGCAATCAGAAATGCTTTCAACCATAATTATCTACAATACAAATTAAATAGAATTTGTATTACAGATGATTATAGATGAAAACATTCCTAGTTGCATTAAATGATGATCTTGTTCAGTACAGAGTTATATAAACAGGGATAGGGGTGGATTTAGGCATGGTCTTTATGGTCTCAGCCCAGGGCCTCGTTCAAACAAAGGGCCCCTTCACATTCAAAAAATAAAAATAAAAACAATTTAAATTAAATATTTAAGAAAAAATAAATTATACAAAATTTTTTCCTACCTAGATAAAGTTTAAATTGTTGCTTGCCATACACTATTGGATTTGAATAAAATATCAAATATCAATGTTTTAAATGATAGTAATTAGTAAATCTAGACTGTCTTCTATCGGCTCTGTCGATAGTAAAATCAAAAAATATATTTTGTCATTTGTCAATTATGCAAATAATGTGGCAATGTCAGAATGGGAGTGCAAGTCTAGCTTCTCTAAAGTGTGTTTAGTGTATCACAGAGCGTAGCTTTCACCGTTTGACATTTTAGATTAATTGGGTAGGCTCCCAAACAGTATTAGTACAGGACCCCCAAAGTTAACGGTCTGCCCCTGAACAGGGATGTAGTTATATAATGTTATGATGAAAAAGAATATTCACTTCAATGTGGAAGCATAAGGTTTCTAAAAAGCCATTTTTTTTTACTACTAAATCTATTGACTACTGAAAATAATGTTATTTTTAACATTTTATAAAATTCAGAGAGATTTAACACTGCTTGAAACACACAATAAATTTATGATAAATTTAAGCACTATATGCAGTGAGTTAAGAAGCAACGTTTAATAAATTGTAGCGATATACAACGATATCAACTTCAGTTACCAACGGATTGGAACAGTCTTTTATCATAAGTTTATTTTTAACATTTGTTAGTTCAACAAATAATGGATGCAAACATTGGTTTAATAATATATTAGGAAAGCTATGTTGACTTATATACACAGTGACTCAAAAAGGGTGCCAAAATTTACAGAATTGTAGATGATTAAATTCTGAGTAAAACATCTAGTCGCGTTTTTATTATTTAAGACGCCGTTTAAAAGATATAACGCGTTTTGTGGCGTCATTTCCGTTTTGATACATGAGAGGGAAAGAAAAAGAAAAAATTAAGTAGAGGTACTCCTCACTTAACGACTGCTCGAATTTATGTCCGAGTTTACGACTGTTTTTTAACAGAAAATTTGGTTTTCCCCATATGCATCCCTTACGATTTCTATTGTATGTAATTCCCCGTATTCGTAGTTCCAAAAATCTGTAGAAAAATACTTTGTGCTTTTAAGTTGAAATTTGTTTTCTATATTTTCTAAATATATAAGAATAAGTTACTCGCTTACCGACCAAGTCGTGAGAACCAAACTCGATCGTTTAGTAAGGAGTACCTGTACTGAAATTAAGTTTATTGACTTAAATTAATAAATACAAAGTAATGCAACTTTAATTAATTAATTGATAACTTTGGACGGACATTTGCGGAAGGGTTCTGTCGCTCTCAAAACATTCTTGATTTTAACAAGATTGTTTGTTTGATTGTTTTGCATCATGAGATATGCAAAACATTCGTTACATCAGCCATATTAATTGACAAAATTAAAGCCTAGATATCTAGTAACCCATTGCGTTTAAATTCGTGACTCAGTCTCGACCATGCTAAAAGCAGTGGTTCTCAACCACTGTTACCTGGCGCACTAGTGTTGTGACTTAAATTAATAAATACAAAGTAATGCAACTTTAATTAATTAATTGATAACTTTGGGCAGACATTTGCGGAAGGGTTCTGTCTCTCTCAAAACATTCGTTAACATCAGCCATATTAATCGACAAAATTAAAGCCTCGATATCTAGTAACCCATTGCGTTTAAATTCGTGACTCAATCTCGACCATGCTAAAAGCAGTGGTTCTCAACCACTGTTACGTGGCGCACTAGTGTGCCGCGAAAAAATTAAGAATGAATTGTATGTATATAATTGTATGAATCATATATTAATAGTGAAACGTGGTTGGCTGGTTAAATCTGTGAAACTTGACCTTAAGTTTGGCGGCCTATAAAAATCCTTTCTTAAAAACTCGTAATTAGGCGGCACTACCGTTGGGATTTTGAGAAAGTATAACTGATTATACATTTTTACAACTAAAAATCCTTTCTTAAAAACTCGTAATTAGGCGGCACTACCGTTGGGATTTTGAGAAAATATTTATAACTGATTATACAAATTAGGCGGCACTACCGTTGGGATTTTGAGAAAGTATAACTGATTATACATTTTTACAACTTTTAAAAGAATATGTCCGCCCAGTTTGACTTGTATGTTCAAATCCTAGTAAATATTTAAAATACAGGGTTATTCAAAATGATGGACCCAATTTAATTAATTTGTATTTCACGAAATATACAGACGGATATGAACAGTCTACATACCAAAGGAAAGAGGAAGTTACAAAATTTTGTATACCAATTTTAAAATTTGGCGACATATCTAAATATTTTAAATAATAATTTAGATTTAACAACGAATTTTTATTAACAGATTATTATTATTATTATTTATTATATTCAGATTACAGACATACTCGCACACGGGATCATTAAATGACGACCCTTATTAAGTTATAGTGCCACCTACCAAAACCATGATATCAGTAATTAAATATTTATAAATATCTTGCGATGTCAAAAAATAATCAATAACACTAGACCCTCCAACTGAATGGAAAGTATAATCACCCTTAAAATCACCTGGTATTAAACCATTAAGACATAATAAATTGTTATTTATGCACCAATAATACAACTTTTTACCACACTCATTATAAACGTTATCTCTAGAATTTCTTGTTATTAACCTCGAATCTTCATCTTCAACAAAAAAAGACTTAAGGACCTCAACTGTTTTCTTAAGCAATAACACTCCTCATCAAACCAAGTATACGTATATCGATTACTCACAGAGATAGATCTTCTGTCAACCAACAGTCCACAGTTAATAGCTGCCTTAGACAAAACATAAATTAAATTACTATGATCCAAAACATTATCAAATTCAGAACTTAAAATATAATCCACTTGTTGGTTATACAAACTCCCTCTAGAAGGAATCCATCTAGAACATTTTTCCTGAGATAAAACTAAGTTACTCTTACTAAACAAAAAACAAAATATAGGAAAATGATCAGAATATATCTCAGGCAAAACCATGATATCAGTAATTAAATATTTATAAATATCTTGCGATGTCAAAAAATAATCAATAACACTAGACCCTCCAACTGAATGGAAAGTATAATCACCCTTAAAATCACCTGGTATTAAACCATTAAGACATAATAAATTGTTATTTATGCACCAATAATACAACTTTTTACCACACTCATTATAAACGTTATCTCTAGAATTTCTTGTTATTAACCTCGAATCTTCATCTTCAACAAAAAAATAAGCAAATCAGGATGACCCATTCTTGCATTAAAATCAATGCCAATCAAAACTTTTATTTTCACGGAAAAATTTTTCATAATCCCAAGGGATTCAACAAAATAAGAATCATATTTTTTATCAGGCGGAATATAGCCCACCATTAATAAGATATCCTTTAAAGATAGTACATCCAATTGTATCACAAGTAAAAACCGTGAATCGTATAAAAGACTCATTCTAGACACATAATTAACATCCATACCAACAACAAGACCACCACTAGGTCTACCTACCCCTGGTTGCTTTACAGCCATTGATTCAATGATCTTAAATCTTAATGAAATCAGTGAGTGAACAAATGAATGGAGGTACCAAGTTTCAACAAGACAAAATATAACATCGGAATCAATCAACTTCCAAAAACTCGGAAAATCCTTCTTATTATTTAACCCTGCAACATTATAAAACAAAATTTTCTCACCAAATCTATTAGTTAAATCAGAATTATAACTAATAGGTATATCACCCATCCAAAACTGATAAAGAATTCATAGGACTTATGCCATCGATAAAAAAAGGAGAGCTATCCTTATTAGATTTATTCATAAAGTCCAAAAATGAAGTACATGGCAACAAGTCATTTAAATTTAGACTATAAAAGTAGTCCTTCCCATCAATAACTAAAATATCCGACTTCAAATAGACCTTTCTATTTTCTTTCCGTAATTTATACAATATCGGAATTATTTTCCTCTTCCGTTGTCTGGATCTAAAACATAAGTCTACAGAAACAAACATATTCTTTAACAAAGGTTCATTTTTACGATTCTTATAAAAATTAGAAATTATTTTATTCCTCTGCTGAATATTTCCCATAGACAACATAACTAATCTAGATGATTTAGAAATAATCTTAATATTCAAAGGCACTAAATTACAGGTATCAATATCTATTAATCTCATAAATTCTTTTACCTGATTATCTAAATCTGATACATTCTCTGAATAGAGACCACGAATAATTAAGTTACGCGAACGTAGTTCATTTAAATTTAAATCCACAAAATATTCATTCTGAACCATTTGCATTTGAATACTATTTAATTGAGCTTCAACAGATGCCTCTCTCTCCTCAACAGCACTCAGATGGGAATCCACCTCAGCAAAGGACTTCTCCATACCATCTAAACGACTCAAAATAGAGTCAATTTTCGATGATAGTAACTGAAAGTTATCTTCTAATAATTTCTTCAAATCTGATATTGGAGTATCCGTTCCATATTTCTATACTTTGGGAAAAAAATCCATCATTTTTGGTGTTTTCAATGCCTGCTCACTCGGAGAACGACGACGAGATGAAAAATCCTGAGAATCATGAGGAGTTGTAGAATCAAAGGGAGGTGAATGAAACATTGTAATAATTTAACATCAAATCACAATTCTAACAAAATTGAAAGGTTAACCAAATACGCACCAACACCAGCAAAAGTACAACAGCGCTCCCTATTTATCTAAATAAATGAAATATAAACTGTAAAATCAAGCAAATTATAATAAAATTATGTCATATTAATGAAAAAGTTTTTATTCTTCATTATTATTAACAAATTAGTAAATGAGCTTTAATGCAGATGAACTACAGTAAAACCTCTCTATGTTGGACACATTTTTGGTTCCTTCAAAAGTGTTCAACTTAGAGAGGTGTCCAACATAGAGAGATTCATAAAATCAAAATTTTTTTGAAACTTGTCTAAGTTGGACACATTTGGTTCCTTCAAAATGTGTTCAAGTTAAACCTCTATGTTGGACATATTTGGTTCCTTCAAAATGTGTTCAACTTAGATGTTGGACACTTTTGGTTCCTTCAAAACGTGTTCAACTTAGAGAGGTGGCAACATAAAGAGATTCATAAAATCAAAATTTTTTCTAAACATACTAAACATATTCATATAAAATTTTTTTTTTAAACATACTAAACACTAAATTTTCATGTCAATGCAAGCCTTTATTCAATTCCTAAACACTAAATTTTCATGTCAATGCAAACCTTTATTCAAATTAAATTGGAAACCATTATTATTTTAAATGAAACTAAAAATGTCAAATACACATTGTAGTCTGTCAGTGCTTTCAACATAAGAACTATTTATTTGAAAAGAAATCTGTAAGTAGAGTTTTTCTCTTTTATATTTATTTTACACTTCATCCACACACTTTCAATTTTATTTTTTCTTATACCCAAATAAGAGTTTCAACAATCTCTGATTCATTATTAGAAAATGCTTATCATTCAGTTTTGTAATGTTTATTCCAAAACTGTTTCATGATCATTCAGTTCTTCTTTCAACAAAGTCTCTATATGAATTGAGCTGGATATAATTTACAGCCAGTAATTTAATTGAAAAGATTATATCCAGCTCAATTCATATAGAGGAATTTGAAAGATAATCATTTTCTAATAAAGAACCAGAGGTTGTTGAAGCTCTATTTGGTATAAGAAAAAATAAAATTAAAAATGTGTAGATGAAGTGTAAATTAAATATAAAAAAAGGCAAAGTTTACTTACAGACTTTTCAAATAAATAGTTCTTATGCTGAAAGTATTGACAGATTGCAGCGTGTATTTGACGTTTTTGAGTTTCATTTAAAGTAATAAAAATTTCCAATTTGATGGGAATAAAGGTTTGCAAGGTGTGAATAAAAGTAGACATGAAAATTTTGTGTTAGTACTTTAGAAAAAATTTTGATTTTATGAATCTCTCTATGTTGGACACCTCTAACTGAATAAAGGTTTGCATTGATACAAAAATTTATTGTTTAATATGTTTAGAAAAAATTTTGATTTTATGAATCTCTCTATGTTGGACACCTCTCTAAGTTGAACCATTTTGAAGGAACCAAATGTGTCCAACATAGAGAGGTTTTACTGTATATATATATTTTGCAGTGTAAAGTTGATGTTCAAAAATATCAATACATAACATAGTATTTTGTTGTCATCAAAGCCAATGCATCTGCAGAAGGGCAGAAAGTGGAGTCCCAGGATTTGCTTTAGTTTCAGCAGTCAACTCAAATATAAAAGAAAGAGAAAATTTGATATATGTGTTTAAATGCTAAAATCTGCCATGTTACACATGCACCAAATATACAGGGTGTCCATAATTAAAGTTCCCCTATTCAGAGCTACCTACAGCTGTTACTATTCATCAGAAAATAATGAAATTTTGCTACCCCTTAATAAAGGGATGGAAAGGACATTCAGTGAAAAAAATATATCTAGAGGGCGTATTTGTATTTTATTAATAATTTACACATTTATTTATATTAATTATATTATTAATAATTTACATATAATAATTTACACATTTAGCTATATTATTGACTTGTAATATTAGAGCAAATCCTGTTGACAGGCCATTGTTGTCAGCTATCTTCTGAAATCTCAAAATGGCATGTTCAACAGTTGAGTGACGTGAGTGCCTCAAAATATTGAGCACATGGTGTGAAATGCTGTCTTTAAGATCAGCTAAGGTTTTCATGTTGTCACAGCTGACCAGATCTTTCAAATAACCTCACAGCCAAAAATTGCATGGATTCAGGTCTGAGGATTGGGCAGGCCAGATATTATGGAAGTAGCAACTTATGCTCTTTCTTCTGTAAAATGTCTTTTGAGAACATCTTTAACACAAACTGTAATGTGTGGAGAAGCTCCACCTTCATAAAGACTGTTTGTCCAAAGCATTGACATCCTTGCAGAGCGAGAACAATTAAGTTCTTTAATAGCGATGCATATTGCTGCCCAGTGATAAAACATGTCACTGACCTGACAGAGTTAACAACTCAAAGAAGTACAGCTCCAGAATAAATGATGCCAAAAATCCACACCATACTATTCCATATCCATATCACTAGTGCAATAAAGTAGACTTAGCTATTGCAAAACAACTGGATGATATAAAACAATAAATGTGCCATGCTCCCTTTTATAGCATGGGGTTAGTTTACATTAGGATTTTTTCGTATTTTACTAAATTATCAGTAAAAGTAAAGCAATAAATGAACAAATAGGTAAAAAAATTCTATATTTTAACAGAATTAACCATTTTTGTATTATTGGCAAAATTTTTTCAATTTTATGAATTTTACAGCTTATCATACTAAAATTCCATGCTTTACTTAAAACTTCAAAAATAAATTTATCTCATCTCAAAATCAAAATAAGATTACTAAAATATAATAGAACAGAAAGCAAAATCAATAAGATTTAATGAAAAATAATTCAAATTCTACAAATACAATCCATTCACATTTTCTACTTTTAGAATGGAATTTAAAAAGAAATTTTGACAATCAGAAAATTTAGGACTTATCATCAGAGGCATGCATTTTCACTCAATAAATTTAAAAAAAACTGCTCTGCAATAGCTGCCCTGCATAACTCAGGATTGAATTTTTTTTAATTGTTTTTTTTTTATCATTTTTTTCCACTTCCATGATGAACCTGGGTATCATAGGATGTCAATGGGGTAAATTCAGTTATTTCCCACATAATTTGACTGGTAGTTATTTATCTCCTGCCATAATATATGAATTTAGTCTTTGTCTAAACTGTTCATCATGTATTGTCACCTAAAATTCTTTATCAACTAGAATTTTTGAATTTTTTATTTCAAATTATGAAATAATTATGAATTAATGTGTATATATATATATATTATTATTATTATTGCTGCAATAAACATTTTTAATAATAATAAATAAAGTAATTTGTGGAAATCTTTGATTGTAAAAATTTTTTTATAACTTTTTATTTTCATATATTATCAATTTTTATAAAAATTTCCAGTTTTGATTGATCCTACCTAATAATTATGCAATCAAAAAACAGATGACGATCTGTCATCTGTTTTTGCATATGCATCATATTTGGTTCCTTGTGAAAATATTCAAACTGACAAAGAAAATTTTTTCAATATCACCAACAAAAATTAAAAAGATTATAAAGCAAAAACATGCTCCCTATTTTTGTAATGCCCAAATGAGGTTTGAATACCCATTGGAAAATGTTTTGGTGATCATTCAATTTATCAATTATAAATGCACTAAATTTGTTTGTGATTTAGTTCTAATACTTTTTCATTATTTTGTTATTTGTGATGACAATTGTGAAGTTTCAATTGTCTGTCTATGTAATATTAGATTTTTATTTTTGGAATTTATAACTGAGTAAGTAGAACACCTGGTCAGGTTTAACTCTGGAAATCTTGCAGTGTTATTCTGTTAGGTTTAATTATTGATAATTTTTTTTAACATTATGACTTTACTAGAAAACAAACTAAAATGTTAATTGTAATGTTATAGCATAAGTATAAGAAGTGCAAAAAATCCTGTTTGAAAGATCCTTAAATTAATTACTATGAATCAAGGTAAAGATGACATGATTGCACGTGTGTGAAATAAGTTAAATTCTGACCTATCCTATTATTATTTTATTATGCTCTTTATTATTTATCATTATTTTCAGTATTATTTAACATATCCTATTATTATTTTATTATGCTCTTTTATTATTTATCATTATTTTTCATTGTTATTTAACTTATTATATTTTAGTTTAAGAGTTAACGCACTTTCCATGTTTTCTATCTCAGTAGTTAGCAATCACGTGTTATGGACCAGAAATCAGTCTTCTGAACGAATTCTTTCGGTTCTTGACGTCATCTAAACTAAATAAGTTTACCACTGATCCAATGTGAGAATATAAGAATGATCTCTAATCAATGTTTTATTCGATGTATAAATAAAATTGTAAAGAGGATGACATGAATTGATTACTCTGTAAGCTAATAAATCTGATATTGTGACGCGACATTGTAAAGAGGATGACATGAATTGATTACTCTGTAAACTAATAAATTTGATATTGTTACACAACATTATGTAAATGAGCTCAGCTTGGGACTGTACATCATTTAGTATAAAACCATACATATCCAATGACACAAGGAGGTGTTTGTATTAAAGTGGAATTGGTTAAGTGACAAATAACTTTCTTGTAAAGATCTACAATGGCTTAAAGTTTGTATCTGTGGTGGAGGTATTAGGAATTAAGTAAGTTTAAGGTTATATTTATTGTGAATAATTGGATTTTTGGATATTTGAATTTGGATTAAATAATTTTGCTTAATTTGAATTGTGTTTTATTATCACTTAAATAAAGCTTTTGTTATACTTTTGTAAGTATTTTGAGTCTAATAAATTTATATTTTGTTATTTAAATTTATTTGAGAATTTATTCAATTTATTAGTGTAAGTTTCTAACCTCATTTTTTGCTGTTTAGCTCTAATGCTTATTTGATACTTCTAGATGTAAGTTTCCAGTTGTTTGTTTTGCCAGTTAGATGTTACATTTTAATAGATTGTTTGTTTTTGATTTAATATATTTATTGTAGGAAATAATAAAAAGACCTGAACTCAGGCTGGACTCTGGATTTGCAGAGTCGTTATAACTATTAGGTTGTATTTATTTATTATTATTATTTTGTTTGTTAGAATTAGTGACTTTGCAATTCTAGGTATAATACAATCTTTAATATGATTTGGAATGATAAGGACAAAGAGAGCAGAGATAAAGAACAAAAATCATGTTGTTCCAAAGAAAAATGAAGATATAGACACAAAGGAAGAATATAGAGACTGAATATTTAGGAGTTAGAAAATTAGAATAGGAGAAAACAATAAGGATGTAGAAGAAGAGGTCTTGATTAAGACTTTAACACAAAGAGTTAATGTTTGTACTCTCAATAAAATAGAATGAAACAAAGTAGTTAGAGAAGCTGACCAAATTAGAAAGACAAGGAAGTTGACAAGGAAAAATTACCCAAGTAATAAGAATTTACAAGGAAAAAAATGAAAAGAAGAATAGTTATAAATCCAACTCTTCTGGAAGAACTAAGCAATGAATGATGGTGGTATACTAGAGGGCTATAACTTTAATATGAAGTGACAAACAGGAAATATGCATATGGAAAGAGTACATTTACCATATGCATATTTCCTATTTACAATATTACTTCAAAACCATCATTTTTGAAAGTATAAGTTGGGAGTGTATCTTTTACCAAACTAAATAAACTATCCCATAATTAAACATAACAGGAAATAGAATATAAAATAAAGATTGGATTTGATTTCTCACAAATTTTTTGAAACTAAAATTCCAAACCAAACTGATCATTAATTGCTATTATAATAATTTATTTACTAATAATCAAATAATGAAAAGTTAATTATTTTTAACTTTATGAAACAAAATTGAAACTACCGGTAGTTGCAAAAATAAGATAATTCATAAAAATAGCATCACATGTTCTATTTGTATTTTTGTTCCATTGTTCTAAGTTGACAACTAATGAAGAATCAAAAATATCATCAAAATATTATTGTTATAATAAAAATGACTTGTAAATAAATTCTGTTTATAGTTTTTTGGTTTTTACTAATATTAAATTGATAAAGCAGACATTATAACAGATTAACTAATGAAAGTATACAAACTTATAAAAATGCATTACATGCAAGATTTTGTTAAAATTGACAAAAAGTTATTTATTACTATAGCAGTTATAATGAAATTTCAATCAATGAATATGTTTACAACACCCTGCAGAATTTTTAACTTTAATTTATACAATAATTAGCCTAAATTATATAATTTTTTTAAAATAACATTATCAAATCATTATATAATATTTAATTACCAAAATTTTAACTATTTAAAATTTAAATAAAAAAATTTACCTTATTTTTTTCTTTTAATTTTGTAATCATAACAATAATAGGGACTTTTTCTTTCCAAATCATTAGCCAAAAATCATCAATAGTATGAGCCATAGGTCCTTGAGTTGCAATATATGTTTTAGGTTCTCCATCATAACCCTAAAATAAAATTTAATTATATGATAAAAAAAAACTACATCGAAAAGATATTTTGAGATTATTCAAATCCACATATACACTTACACGGATGTAATTGGCATTAATATAATTTGATAAAGGATCAACATCATCATCATTATAAAGCAAAACTCTACTTTTTTCATCTATTAAAAAAAACGTAATAAAGTAAATATTTCATTAAAAGGAAAAATTCTTTATTAATTTATCTGTAATGTATATAATGAAACTAACATGGAAATAATACTTAATTATTAGAATAAATAATTAAGACATTTTTTTTAGTTTTATCAATATTTTCTATTAATTTTTCTACAGTTTCTCTAAAATTTTGAACAGATTTTTTTAAAATTTTACTTCTGTATTCATTTGCAGTTATTTTTTCTATAAATATGTAAATTTTTAACTAATTTTTCTATAAATTTTTACTTGATTATAATTTTTTTCTGTAAATTTTGCAATAAAATTTTTTCAATGCAATTTACCATTAAACACTTACTTCTTCATATGATTAAATTTTACATTTTCGTAATATTTTTTACCTTAAATATTTTAATTTTTTTTCAAATTTATAAAATTTCTGCACATGAATCTTACTTAAAGCAATCCATAGTCATGGGTAGAGCCGGATTTGCATTTTTGGGGGGCCTAGGACGACCAAGGCTTTGGGGCCCCTAAAAATTCAAATCAGCTACGTCTAATTTTAAACGCTTCTTATAACTTATAAGGAACCTTTAAATGGACGACCAAGGCTTTGGGGCCCCTAAAAATTCAAATCAGCTACGTCTAACTTTAAAGGCTTCTTATAACTTATATGGAACCTTTAAATATTTTACTTTCTATCTATGACTAATATTTTAATTTTTTTCAAATTTATAAAATTTCTGCACATGAATCTTACTTAAAGCAATCCATAGTCATGGGTAGAGCCGGATTTGCATTTTTGGGGGGCCTAGGACGACCAAGGCTTTGGGGCCCCTAAAAATTCAAATCAGCTACGTCTAATTTTAAACGCTTCTTATAACTTATAAGGAACCTTTAAATATTTTACTTTCTATCTATCACTTTAATAAAAACCCATTTTCTCTTATTGAAAGTTTATAAAAGTTGAAAACTGCTTGATAGTTTTGGGGCCCCTAGAATCGCGGGGGCCTAGGACGCTGCCTAATCGGCCTATAGGTAAATCCGGCCCTGGGCATGGGATACCATGACGATGACAGTTATCAGGGTCATGGGAAATCAAGAGACAGTTATGGCATATATCAAGAGACTATTATATCAGATACCATATATTATATCAAGAGACCATTATCATTATCTTCCAAAATAAGATGATGATAATGGTACCTGACGACAGCATCGAAAGTCAGTATTGAATCTATGTGATAGTATAGACTCAAGTTTATACTATCTCATAGACCAGGATCTCCAAATTTTTTTGACTGCGTACCCCTAACACAGAAAAATATAAATGGCGCGTACCCCCAATTGATTGAGCAGATATCTATTGAAATTAATGTTTTAAAGAGGAAATAAAGCCTTATGTATCCAAAAAAGCTATAATTACACATTATTTTTATTATAAACATAGATGCATATTTATTTTTCTTATTACAATTTAATGAGAACAATAGGCTTGCATTTGTTTAATAATTTTTGAAAATGCTGGTTTGATGTTATCTGACACTGCGATACGAAAGTCTGGTTCCAAGTTTAATTTATTTCGATATTTAGTTTTAATACTCAGTGATCTAGCAGCTTGTAGAGTCTATAAACAATATATAACAATTGTTTTCACTGTACCTCCAGGTATCATCCGTCTCGCTTACCCCATTTTGGAGACCACTGCCATAGACCAATTGTTCTCAACTTGTGATACACGAGAGATGACTAGTGGTATCTGTATAATCTTGACTTTCTATTTGTATATATTTTTTGGTGGTACTGAAATTTTTGGTAATTTTGAGTTTGGTGGTATGCAGCATGAAAAGGTTGAGAACCCCTGCCAAGACTATACTAGACTATACAATCCCATAGATTGTATAGTCTATGACAGGTGTAGTATAGTCTATGGCAGGGATAGTACAGTCTATCTTGAGTCTATGGGATAGTATAGTCCCCCACAGCCTTGAATCTATATTCGATCTTAGACCATAGACTATACTATTCCATAAACTTGAGTCTATGGGACAATATAGTCTCCCATAAACACAAGACTGACTTCCGATGCTGTCGTTAGGTACATTCATTGATATTAAATCTGTAGCCAAATCACATAACGCAGAGAATTTTCAAATTTACAAATAATTTTTGATTATTTAAAAAAAAAATTATAAATAACTAAACTGATTCTGGTGCACAAAGGAACAACTCTCAACTTAGTCTTCAATCATTTAAGATTAATTTTAATCAAACCCATAGATATTTATCATATTTGCAACATAAAATAAACATAACAATAATGTTTTTTTAAAATACTAAAAGAGTTTCAATTAATTAAAAAATTCCATAAAACAAATATCATTTTTTTGTATCCATTCGTCACTAATAACGTAAAAAGAAAATTTCTATATTTGCTGTTTCGATTACTTTTCACTCGAGATATCCTATTTTTCAATTTGTAAAAACGTTTTTTTCTTCAAAAGAAAAAATAAAAATAATTTATTACTGCAGACTGCAAACATATCTACTTAAATACATTCTGCTGGTGAAGAATATCTGTTTATGAGTAAATAGCATTTCTATTTATATTTAGCTATATATCTATATATTGTTTATTTTTCTTTTTATTTTTCTATTTCATCTTGGGAATTGCTAAAATATCTGATACCCTGTTTTTCACTTGTTTTCTTAAATTACTTTGCTTTCACTTTTTAATAAATTAAACAAAACTTTTTATATATAACAATTTTTGAAAATATAGATGTACTTATTGATTCTTTATTTATTTTTATTTTTATTACTCTTTTGTTATTACTTTGCAACTCTTTTTTTTTATTATAAAAATTAAAATTTTTTATTTAATTAATTTTCTGTGAACATTTCTATGGTGTACGTTAGTTAAAACTACTTTAAATACGACTTTTCAAAATCAAACTTATGGGTGGAGATGATGTCAAAGATTTATAAGGGCGAATTTTAAATAAAAGAGGGCGAATTTTTGAATTTTTTTTATTTTACTTTTTTTTTCCTGTAGAATTTACAATAAGATAAAATAAAAATGGGCGAGACTCCTACACTTTTTCATTCTACAACCACACGGAATGACCCCTTAAGGTCAAGGTTTTCTTTTATCGCACAGTTTAGATCCAGAAACACCTCATATGCTTCAACAGCATCAGGTGGACAACAGAAATGCGGTTCAACAGGTTTCTATTGATTTTGATCCGACAGGTAGATTCACACACACACACACACACACACCGAAAGTTGCTTTGTTTGCAACGTCCTAAATGATAAAATGCCAACAGCATTTTATATCAATGTGCAACAACTCGAGTACCTATCGTTCATTTTCGCATGCATGTTTCTACTTTAGATACGATTTGCGATAATATGCTAATTAATCATTTTGTTACATAATTATGCAAATGAACTCAGACTTGTTAAGTTAATCGCATTCTAAGAGGTACAATAATATAACTTTTGCTATGTAAATTTTCCGTTTTCGATCCTCTTTAATAATTAAATTTTTTTTTTATTTGTAATATTCATGTTTTCTACACGACTTATCGCATTTTTGATGCCATTGATGCCTTCATTTTATCGTTTTTAAGGACTTTTATCACGTTCATAAAAAATTATCTTGTTTAATTAATTATGTTTAATGGATAAAAATTTATTAGCTAATTAAAAACCGAGTTAAATAATCTGTGGATTTAATAAAAATCATTTACAGCTTAATAAATTATCTACTTTTCATTAGATAAATGCTCGTTATCTACCTAATTATTCGCTATTGTTAGCAATTGATATCTCTCTCTCTCTCGTTTATCATGGTTTCTGACGTAAATTGAATTAAAGTAAAAAAACAGAAAACATAAAAACATAGAAATGCGAACAAAAGACAGACAAATTATCTAGAAAAAGGGAAAAAATGTAGCATAAATGGTTGCTAAAGTAGAAGAATAATTACCACACTCGGAATGAATGGAAGCACAAAATACTATCCCAGCAATAATGAACCTCCTCTAATAACAACTTTAGTCATTTGTAGTTCAGGTCACACACCAATTACATATTTTCTAATACACATTATAAGCATGTTTTCTACTGGTTCATGTGCAACAATGAAGGAAAAAAGTCCCACAATAAAAATTATAAGGCGGAGAACTACAGACTACAAACTATTACATCTTCATTTCCTGCGATGACACAATTGTTTGAATCATTATAGGACTCTAGAGTACAGGTAATGACTTCTATAAAAAGAAAGATAATATTCATGCTTACAGATAAGAAGATAAGGTAAAATACCTGTAGATAAAAAAGTTAAACTAAACTTTTAATTAAAGAGAATTTAACTTTCCAATGTAATTTTTTAAGCAGATAATCTCTCATAACAAACTCTAAAGATGATAAGATAATGCGGATCGACTCCATTAAAAATTAAAAATACGGGTATGAAGAAAACAAAAATGGATGAAGATCGCTCTGATGATAATTATAATGATAAAAATCCTTTCGTCTCTTGGTGAGCATCTCTACGAATAAATAAATAAATAAAAATAGATATTTATCGGATTAAAAACCTTTCAACTTTCGTCTATTAATAGCTAGTTGTTTGTTTGATGTGTAGGAAGAGGTCAACTGCTACCTTTTATTGTCATCGGGTGGCGCTGATGTGCAGCGTACCTTCTCTGCTTCCGGTCGTTATAGGAGTCGTAAAAAGGGGAAGGGTGTGGATGACGTCAATGCCATAATAAATTGCCATTATTGCCCATGATCAACCTTCTTTCTGTTTATATTACTACCACTGTTAAATATTTATAATACTGGTATCGCAATTTCGAGATGCTCGTTCTGAAACTGTAAACTGTAGTCAGCATTCAAATTCGCCCATTTAAGAGAGGATAATAGAAAAGTTAAATATTTTTATCGACAGGTAGGTAGATGAGGATTTACTAATGGATAAAATAAGTCATGATGAAATTGTTGTGGTCTAATAACTTGGAACCCATGCTTTTGTCCTTACGACAGCATTAGAAGTCAGTATTGAGTCTATGGGAGAGTATACTCTATCATAGACTACAGCATAGATAACAGCATCGGAGGTCAGTATTACTCTCCCATAGACTACAGCATAGACGACAGCATCTGAAGTCAGTATTAAGTCTATCTATTAATACTGACTTCTGATGCTGTCGTCAGATCATTTTCGGTTCTCAATTAATCAGAAGTTCAAAACTATACTTCCATTTTTTAATTTCTCTATTTTGAGATCATTTTCTTGAATATTTTCTACTTTTTTGATCATAACTACGACCACTCATCGTCTAAATTGCGACTTTATACACAAAATTTAAGCAGGAAGTCGCACTATATATATATTTTTTGTACTCTTAAACGTGGTTAACATCTTTAGGACATGAAAAACCATTCACAAGAAAAATATTTAGTACAATATAAAAATAATTTTGCAGGAAATATGATTTAAATTCCCGGATATGTTATCGAATTCAGTGGCGTAAGTTCGACCAATACGAGTAAGAGAAAACTACGAAAATCGATATTAATATCGTAAAAATCGAAAATATAATTAGAATTAAAACGCCTACGACACGATATATCGATTCATATTCTGCCTGGGCGATGCGTGGACAACAAATCGATGTCAAAGAAGGCCTGCATTAATGAAGGCCATCTTTAAACATCGATTTACCTAGCTCTCTCTTAATTGTAGAGAAAAATAGGATTATCTTTCTTGTCACGTCCAATTTTGTGTCGAAATTTTCGAACTTTTTACTGTAAACTGGTCAATTTAAAATAAATTCTCTCTTCCTCTCTACTTATTTATATTTCAGATAAAGAAGAACCTTTTGTCGTATACTTAATGTGCGAGAACTCTAAAGTTTACTTGGATTTATGTATAAAAGTGCGAAAAAAAGCGTGAAGAAACGAAAGTGTTGAAAGTTTTTTCTCTTTACAAACACTTATCTACGAAATCATTGCTTTTAAATCCATTCAAATTTCTTTTCAATCTAATGTAACTTGTGATCCATCTCACTATCCTTGTTTTATTTCTCTTCAGGTATTTTTATACCATTATCCAAAGCGCTTTTTTCCTTCCAAAAATGGCGAATTTGGTCTAAAAGATAAAACCCTAAAGGATTCTTTAGAAAATAGAATCATTCTGTAAAGCAAAAATCTTGATTTTCCTCCAACAAGGTTCGGAATAAAGAAAAATTGCGGATACAAGAACTCTCTCTCTGGTAATCTTGTACACATAAAACGATGAAGAGTTAGTGAATGGTGAATGATGGATGAGACCATCTTAACAAAAATTGTTAAAATTTTACTTATACTTTCTCGATAATTAGAGATATAATAGAATGAAGTGGATAGACGAAAACGTTTTGGTGGAACCGCCTCGGAAATAATTCCTGGTCCGGAGAAGTAACGATTGTTGACCTGTCTAGTTTCCAGAGCAGAATGATTGAGAGATGGGGGAAGATGATGGGGATGGGGGAAAATTTATTATGGTGCCTTCTGGGATGTCTTTCTCCCTCTAAAGATCGATGCGTGTACAAATAACAATTCGCAGACGGCAGATTGCATGTTGCGGACATGTCTTCTTGTCATCTCAGCCTTTCACCTTCTTTACCCATCTTTCTATTCGGATACTTGACCGAGAAAGCGGTCAAACAATCAATAAATAATATTGGAAGCGATTCCAGTTGGAAGAAGTGATTTCTCTGGCATTTCTGCTCAAACAGTTTCGATGCTGCACCTTCATCGCTTGGTTACGTCGGGATGTCTGAACTTCCGATTCTTACAGATCGGATTTCCGATTCTTTCTGGTTCTTGTATTATCCCCATATCTATCATATTGTTCTCGAAGACAGCTTGGGTATTACTTTGAAAAACATTGCAACGACCCAGCACAGATAGCAAAAGTGATATTTCCTTTTTCAAGTATAATGAAAGCAACCTTTTAACTTCTTAATATCCGTAAAATGGCCAATATAGGAATTTTTATATATATTTTTTCCAAGTTTTATGTCTCCTTCTATATTATTTTAGACATAAACTAGAATCAATGCGTAATAAATCTGTCTGGGGCTACAATTGAAACATATCTAAATATGGCATCCCTACTTCAATCGATACTTTGATAACTAATTGTTTATAAATCCAGAAACATTTCTAGCATAAGATGATGATCATCAACATCATCTCGCTAGCCCCACTGGGCATTGCAGGGTAATGAGGAATGGATAACAGAAATGTTTCCCAAAGGATGCATATAACCCATTTTTATCCTCTTGGGCTGTTTCAGATTGAATCACTGCTTATGATATGATATAGCTTAAGAGTAATGATACGATACAAAAAAAAACCTTTTCATCTGTAATGTGTAACGTTCTCCTGGTTACGAATGATGGAAACAAAAATACGAGATGAGTTCTTTTTCGATCACGAAGAAAGAGTTACACTATTTGCATTTGCGGATATTGAAAATTGAAACTGTTACAAAGTACGAGAGCAAACATTCTAGCAAATAATTATAAATGTGATTTTTCATTTATAGAAAGAAAGAAAAAAAATAAAACAAGAATGGAGCGGCAAAAATGCTTAAAGTCATAGTTTCCAATTATCAAGTAAAACTAGACAGTCATTCAACAAAACAACCCCATTAACTCAACACTCCATTAGGAAAATTAAATTTAGCTTCCACTAACAACATCGTTTTCCCTTTAGCATTGACTAAATTACATTATTTCCCCCCCTTTTTATACAGAAAAACGAGAAATTAATTTATATTTGCTTTGAACAGATTACAATTACACCAATTACTGAAAGAAATAAAATGAAACATTAAGAAGAAACAAATTTTTATATACGCAACGTTGTAAAAATGAGCTTCATCCAGGAGAATGTGCTAATAATTTCATAAATGCGAGTAATAATTATAAAAAGTTATGGGCAATAAAAGCTATTTTAAGGTATGCTGTCTTCTTTTTTCTTCAAGCTTTATTCTATGGACAAATTTTCATTTCCTGCTTAACTTCTTTACATACTTTTCAAGTGGAACACTGATTTGCAAACTTTCTTTTTTTTTTTTTTTTTTTATTTAAAAAGTTGCAATAGCATCTTAAATTATTCGAGTACAAAAATGTAGAAGAATTTTTTACTAAGATAAAAAAATAATAAAAAATGTTAGCAGCACCAGTTGCATCATCATCTTCACCATACACTACTCTCAGAAAAAATTTTAATATATGGAAAATAAATTTTAACTAGTTTTAATTTATGAATTTTGCTGTTAGAGTGACGATAAGAAGTAAGAATTAGACATGAATTACATACTATTGATAGAATTAATTAGGCAGGCATCACTACCTCACTTATCTACCGAAACAGGTGTTTAGGTCGCAACAAGATGATGGACTCTTCCTTTGAGGGGGTTCACTGGTCCAGAACGCAGTATATGTGTGTGAGAGAGGGGAATAATTGTAGTATCCCCTCTGAAGCCCCTTCTACCAAAGCGACAGTACCGAAAGACGAGTAGGTGCGGAGTTGTAACAATTTAATTTTCTTTTCTTAACTGTACTTTGTACGGTGTTTACCAGAGAAAAGGGCATTTCGGTGACTGTTCTAGAGAATGTTTCTTTGAAAGCTGTCAAGTCTCGTCAAGGAGTGAGATCGTTCAGAGAGTGCTGTTGAAAAGTCTTTTAAAACAAAGAAAAGCAGAAGTTTTATCGGTTTTTTATAATTATCATCCGTTAAGGCCTTTTAATCGTCTCCAAATTACAGTTTTTCTATGTATCCTCTCCGTTTACAGATATCATATATATATATATATATATCAAAGATCTCGAAATGATAAATGATGCTAAGGACACTTTATTTTGAAGGATGAGCTGACCTGACCAACTCACATTATACGTAATAGCCGAAGGATATTTGTCAAAACCACAGGTGAATCCAACACTGTAGAAAATATAGTACGACTTATAAACTATAAAGAACTTAATCATTTTATAAATCCGTCGTAAAAGTTGTTATCTGTTAAATTAAACAAAAAGAAATTGCTTTCCTTTTTTTTCTCGAAATTAATGATACCCTGTTTGATAAAAGCTATTATCACGTGTAACACAGAAATTTCTTTCTAGTTTTCAAAATAATTTCCCCCATCTAAATGATAGTGTTTTTGTCACCCGATCTGAAGAGAATTGAGGGAAAGATTCTCCCTCTAATAATTTTCCAATTGGAAAGGGATGAGGGATTATCAATCAATATTTATTTATTGATCTGTCAGGCAGAAAAAGTAGAGGGATCAACACCAAAATGTGAGCTTTGTTAGGTTCAGTTTTAGAATGATGTAAAGTTAATCCTCTTTTCTATTTGGTTTTGCTATAAATCAAAGACAAAAAGGAGAAAACTCGTTTTATTATTTATTCTAGAACCAATGTAATCGATTCTAGAGAAATTTCTTATTTAATATTTTCTAGAATTTATATACAACTTGATTTTGCTATATATCAAAGACAAAAGGAGAAAATTTACATTATTAATTATTTTAGAACCAATATAATCGATTCTAGAGAAATTTCTTATTTAATATTTTCTAGAATATACAACTTTTTTGCTATAAATCAAAGACAAAAGGAGAAAACTCATCTTATTAATTATTCTAGAACCAATATAACCCTTTTTAGAGGAAGTCTTATTTAATATTTTCTGGAATATATATACAAATTGATTTTGCTATAAATCAAAGACAAAAGGCGAAAATTCAATTTATTAATTATTCTACAACCAATGTAATCGATTCTAGAGAAATTTCTTATTTAATATTTTCTAGAATTTATATATAACTTGATTTTGCCATAAATCAAAGACAAAAGGAGAAAACTCACTTTATTAATTATTCTATCTATAACCAATGTAATCGATTCTAGAGAGTCTTCTTTAATATTTTCTAGAATATGTATAAGTTATACAAAATAACTTCTAAAAAATAAAGAATTGATTATAATAATAAATATGTATTTAATATATTTAAAGGCTAAAAAAATCAAAAAATTTGTTTCATTTAAGTACTAAAATTTTTCATTTTAAATTTTCTAGAATTATTTTTTTACATCCGAATATCAGCAGAAAGTATAAAGCTTTTTATCCATTTCATTAATGAGCGCAGAATTAATTTTTTCATATTTTAACAGATCAATAAATCAATAAAACTATGATAGTGTTATATAATAAACCAGTTAAGCTATTTAGAAGGCCATCAAACTAACTATTACGCTAGGCATTTATATATATATATCTTATATTACAGCGCATCATATATCCATTTGTACATCGAAATTTTAAGTGATGAAGCGTAGCAAACATTTAGTTATTCCTCATTCAGCAGCACGTTAACAGTAGCTTGTAATAACCACTTAGTAAGAATATTCAGAAATGTAATTAATCGTGTTGAAGCGTGTTAATTACAAAAGCATTGCATTTCTGCATGACACTAAATTGTCTTGACCCATGTCGATACGTATTAGTCATGACACGGAGTAAATGTTTACTGCAATGATTAAGTCAAATGTTCTGGGTTTGTAACTTTATCACAAATTTTTATTGCATCATCTTCTTTCACTCCTTAACTGCCAAATATCTATAAAAGTTTGCATATAATCGAGAGTATGCGAGCCGTTTATCGGTATCGTTTTGGAAATGCGATGCCATGAGCAATTAAGCAGTCTAAAAATTAATTAATATCATAAATAAGATAAAAGATAATGGCAATTTAATGCACATAAAGGTTAGGCCATCATCTGAAATGTGATATCGATGTTTTGGTTGAAATTCGTGCCAAATACAATGTCTAGAATTTCATGGAGTCAGCATAAAATCGTTCTGGTGGTTGTGATTTACATCTAAATAGTTTCTGCATATGCTGCTCTCCAGATGAAAATCTATATTATTTAATTTCGACCGCTTTCCCCCTCTTCTTAGTTACATTAACTTACCTCGAGAGCAACTTTCCAGTTAATTAAAGATTAATTAGATGAGCTGTAAAAAAAATATAATCTCGTTGCAGAGAGAGGACTTGGATAATATATTTTTTTTTCCTTAAAACTTTCTCCAATTGCAATCAGGTGTAGACATCTGCAGGTAGTATAGGAGCTGGACAGTTTTCAGCTGATAATGAAGCGATGCAGCAGCGCTGTCTGCCATCATTATCTGACTGAGTGATAGCAGTGCTTCATCTGCTCACAGATTAGAAGCGCAGACAAATGGACGTGTTTTCTCAGATTCTCCTCTGTATAGAGTGCCACATATGTCATCCCTTAGGCCTCTAACGCTTCTACATGACAAATTGTCCTTCATAGCGACAACATTCCATTCCGAAAAAAATAAAAATTCTCATTCAAAATAAGTAATTTGTCAACGTCCTTTTTAGAATCTTATATCTTGTTAGTGGGCGGTTTAGTTCTGTTTAAAACCCAAAGATGGCGTTAAATTTAGATTTGAACCCCCTAGAAATGATGATGGAGACAACAAAAAAGCAATTTTTTACTGAAAAATTGTTTTTGCAAACTTTGAAAGTAAATTTATTAAAAAAGAAAAAAAGTTACCAGTTAGAGTTATTTAAGTAAACAGCACTCCATTAAATTTAATATAGAGTTTCAAATATAACTTTATTATAGCTGTTTATCCATTGATGTAAACAGATACAGCGTATACTTTTATTTCTTTTCTCGTAAAGAATTTTTCATTACTCTAGTTAACCGTGAGTTGGTAATAAATTTATAATTTATCGTTGCCTGCTTCTTGTCTTTCATATAATTATCAAGATTTTCAGGACGGTTTCTGTTTAAGAGACGAAATTTATTCGTGAATAAATGACATAACCCCAACAGATCAAACTATTCACTTTAATTAATATTTATGCACAGGTAAATTTTAATTTGCATATAAATTACTTTAGCAATTGGTCCTTTAAATATTTTAATATTTCCACGTCTATAAAGGAGCTGTGTCTTGTTGATTGTTTGTCTTTATATCTTATCTTAATTAGTTTTAAAAATTACAAGATGGACGTGTATACCGGGTATTTATTTATTTTTTTAATTAAAAAATTCAGTTTTAATAAAAATATCTTACCGGTTATAAAGTTTTGTCAGTTATAATTTGAGTTGTTGTTCACTTTATAAGACAAATGACGATCTGAGGAGGCTGACCGGTTTCAAAATGAAGAATTGTTTTTTCTTCTTATCTACACTTTCTTCTTTACTACACTCGAGAACAAATGACACTTCATCCTCCATACTGTCAGCAGCGATATCGCTGTCTCTCATCTCTCTAAAATAAAGTGCAGACGTAACTTCAATACTTTAAATAATTTCGTCAAAAATTACGTTTGCTACTTAACTCACCTTGACAGTTTATCTACCCAGATGTTTCCAGATTCTTCGACAAGTTCCTATTGTGTGACAATAACTGATACAGCTGTCGCTTTACAGAAGAACGTCCTACTGTCAACATGAAAACCAACCATAAACTTCGCCAAGTTCGCTTCGTTAACTTTTCAGACGGGCCATTCACTTAAATACATCTTCTATCTTCCATTGTGGTGTGGTCACAATGAATACAACTTGTACGTTTTGTGTCTCTCTGAATAGCCTTTGAATCGTTTATCACCGGAGTTCTTGTACTTTAGGAACTCTCGGGGTTGCACCATGCCCCGAATGACACAAGCAATTTCACCTGTAAAGGTAATCAATTTTAGTTGTTACTCATATTTACATAGAATATTAAATTAGTTCTGCAGTTTGCCTTACCGAATTTACGTAATTTACTTCACATTATAATAGTGAGAACCGCTTCCCCTTTTACAAACATAAATCCATAAATGATTATTAATGATCAACAATTTAACCATTACGATAAACCATTACTGTAAATGGTTTGTATGTGTGTGTGTGTGTGTCAATAATGTTTGCCCGTTTCTAATTATCCGTTCTTTAATCACCTTTGACTATATTGTGATCATTTTTGATGTATAACTTACTAATAATGGAATTTAGTTTGATAGTATTGCCAAATGTAACCATTTTAAAAAGAACTGAAGATAATTTTCAATCTCAAAATTTCTGATGTATACGCTCGTCTTTTATCAAATGACAATAATTTCTTACCACAGTTACACTTCTAAATCACGAGTAACACCTTTCAGCGCTTCTTTAATGGAAGGACATTTTTCAAATCCGATATCCACATGTGCATGGGATTAACTATCAACATTATTGCTGTTTCCACTGATGGAGTTGCACCCGAGCAGTTAACATTAATTGCACGATACTTCCACTTGTTAAAAATCTCCAGAGATTGTGTTAAAGTCCTAATTTACGCTTCAGACATTGATTAGTTCGATAATTAGTAATTTTCTTCTTTTCCATTCCGCCAGCAAAGTACTCAAATTAGTAATTAAAAAAAATCAAATGGTATAAGATCCTTATCATTTTTAATAGGATTATGCAATATTTTATAATGGCCATTAAAAAAATTTGACTTTTTTTTTTCAGAGATAACGAATCTGAACTATTTGAAAATCATAAAAAAAAAAATGCTCTTCACAGTCACACACAGAGAGAGAGAATATGGAGTAAGTATTTAAGTAAACTGAAAACTGGAAATCTAATAAAATTATGAAGGACAGTTCACAAACATTTATTTAGACTAATTTATGCTAATTGTAGCAGTAAACAAGATATTAAGAAAATTTCCCTAGCTAAAGTTATTCTATCGGATTTTCTTGGAAATAAATCGAGTTACCTGATATTTCCACACCATTTTTGATTAATGGTTGTGGAAGATCACTGGCTTGCATGATTCTTTCTAGAGCGATACAGCGTATAATGTCAACAAAGTAGACATTTCCAGATCCCCCAGGATGTCTTCTCTCTGACATTCCAAGCAGTAAACGAGTGCTGACCAGACTTAGTGTCACATTAGTGTCAGCAAGATCAATTTTTCAGCGTCTTCAAAGTGTTGGTTATAAAATTCATTCTTCGTATGCACAAATTTGATAAAAGGAATTTGATTCGAGAGGAAGTGAGGTTATTATAACTCTCGTTTTTTTTTTTTTTTTTTTTTTTTTAGCAGCATCAATAGAAAACGATAAGGTTTTATTTTTTTTTTTTTTTTTTTTTTTCTTTCTTTTGCTTCTTTCCGTCGCAAGTTTTGACGATAAAGTGGTGTAATTATAACAGTCGTTTCTGACGTAACAAAAGGCTATTTTGACACATTAATGTTTAGCTAATTGCGAACAAGTTTTTGTCCAAGATTCTACAAAGAAGCTATGCAGGAGTTGCGATCTTGTACAATAGTGGAGCATTCTTCAAAAATCTTTCCTCATTTTAACGAAAGTGTCCTTACAACGTGTTAATTTACTTTAAGTACATTTTTCTTCTTTTTATATTCTTTCAAAAGATCTTCTTTCCAAGTTATGAAATGAATGCGAAGAGAGGGAGGAGGGGGAGGAAAAAAAAATTGAAAAGTTCCTTTGTCAAGTGGCAGTTGATATGACAACGGATGAACTTATTTCTAGCAAAGGGGTGTCGGATCAGACTATTTTTTATTTTTTTTACTATTATTACTATTTTTTACACATTTTAAAACAATTTTTCGATAATTAAAAATGTTACATTGTGGAAATCGATCTTTTAAAATCAATTTCACGGTCTGAAATCGATCGCGAAAAAAAAAAATATGAACGTGCGAAACAGATTAATAATCAATTTTGCTTTCGCGAAATTTTTAACACGTTACATAAATCGATTATATGGGAATATATTATGCATTAAATCAGAAATCGATCATAATTACAATCTATCATAAATCATAAACTTCGAAACGGATACATATAGGCCCTAAATAAAAGCGAAATCGAAGAACAAAAATCGATTAATTGTCAAAAATCGTCACCTATTAACCTAAACGATATTGAATTTTTATTAATTTTAATGGAGAAAGTAATCAATTTTTAAATCGTTAAAATATTAAGAGAGTTATTTTAGAACAGGGGCACACTTTTGAGACGAAAGAGTTAAACCTGCCTCTCATAACAGTTTAAAAATTATTCGAGAGCAATAAATATTAATTATATCTTCATTAAATGAAGAAAAATTACATAAAAATTGCTCAAATTTGCGTTTTAATCAGTGTGAACAATGAGCTGCCTATCATGCGCTCAACCATCTTCTCTACACCCCCACGTGACGTCAGGCTGGCTTTCTCCTCCCTGACGTCACGCTTCTCGCATCTTAGTGCCACGAAGTTTCGCGAGACCTATAAAATAAATAAAATCACCGTTATGTGAATAAAAATTTTATTAAATGAAACTATGATAGAGCCACATGTACTTACTCAAAGAGCAGCAAAGGGAGGGGGGGAAAAAACTAAATTATTTAAGTTGTGAGATAATAAATTCATAAATTCGTGACTTATTTATTTATACGAGGCTATTTGGAGTTTACAACAATCAATTGGACTATATAACCCGAGTTTATAAAATTAAAACAGTAAATAATTAAGAGGTTCTTTTATGATAACAGCAACTAACGAAGTTTTAATTATCGGATCATAAAAAGGGAAAGTTGGAGTTAAAAAGTTGTTTATCGAAAAACATTTATTAATAATTTTAATCGTGGAGATTGTCAATAAAAATTTTTGTAAAACTTCATTAAGTCGAGTTATAACCACTTCAATAATCGTTTTTTGAATAATTTTCACTTAGAAATAAATTCCGCTTAATAGAATTTTTCTGGAAGGGAATTTTATAATAAAATGACTCCCATGGCGGAATTTTGTATTTTTAATGCTCATTAAAATAGCGTAAACGATGCCGGAATAAAATTTATTAACCCTATTTTTTTTTTTTTTTTTTTTTTTTTTTAAGTGAAAGACCGTTAACCAAATTGCAATTCGTAAATTAGCATAACACTTAAAACTGATAAATAGCATTTAATTCATTTTAAAATAGTTTTTATTAATTGTTATTTTTAATTTATGATCAGTTTATAATCTACGGACTTAATTACTTTTTTTGTGTGTGTTTGATCTATGGGTTATTGTTTATAATTAAAAACAAAAATCTTAAATGGTTATAGAGCAGGGGTCGACAAACTGCGACTCGCTAGTGACATGCTACATCTGCACAGACAAGCTATAAAACATCTACAGAAGAAGATACTGCTACTATTCAAGGCTGATACTGCTCTATTCAGGTATTACTGCTCAATGATTTAGTCTTCCAGACTGATTTTATGAGTTGAAAAAATTTGCATTTGGTGTTCTCAGTATCTTCGGTTCTGGATGTTTATGTGAGCAATTGTTTTCTAACATGAATTTCATTGAGGAACCAAATTACTGATACTAACACTTGGAATCGTGCTTTAAATTAAAAACGACAGCATCAGAAGTCAGTATTAAGTCTATGGGATTTTATAGTAATCTTATTACTGTAGGATTACTATAATCTCTCATAGAATCAATACTGACTTCGATGCTGTTATCAGGAGTTAATTATTCTATTCAGAAATTATTTATGTGCAATTATTCTACTGAATAAACAATTTCTTAACATACAGAATCCCCATAACAGAGCATAAAATCGAAAGCACAAAGTTTCTACTTTACGACAGTATCGGAAGTCACTATTAAGTTAAATCTACGGGATCTTCCAGATTCCATAGATTTATATGGGATATATGGATTTAGACTTATGGGAGAGTATAGTAATCCTACAGTATTACATTATCATAGTAATCTATTACTGTAGGATTATTATACTCTCCCATAGACTCAATACTGACTTCCGATGCTGTCGTCAGGAATTCTATATTTAGAAATTATGTGCAATTATTCTACTGAAGAATTAACTTATAGCTTGAAGAATCACCATAACAGAGCATAAAATCGAAAGCACAAACTTTCTACCTGACGACAGCATCGGAAGTCAGTATTGAGTCTATGGGACTCTCAAAATACTGTCGTCAGGAGTTAATTATTTTATTCAGAAATTAATTATGCGCAATTATTCTACTGAAGAACTAACTTATAACTGAATAAACAATTTCTAAAAGTACAGAATCCCCATAACAGAGCATAAAATTCAAAGTACAAACTTTCTACCTGATGACAGCATCATATAAGTCTATGGGAACCTAGAGACTTATATGGGATATATGATATGGATACAGAGTTATGGATATACATATGGGAGAGTGATCAATACTGATTTCCTATGCTGTCGTCAGGTATATCTACAAATCGATTACATAGAAACTTTCTAAGGGAATGAAAGCTCATTGCTCACACTGATTAAAACCAATGAGGGCAATTTTTGTGTGATTTTTTCTTCATTTAATAAAGATATAATTAATATTATAACTTGTTATAATACCCCTGTGCTAGAGGAACTACATCCAAAATCGAGCATTCGATATTCTAATTATGTGCCAGTTACGACGAGGAACAAATTAATAAGTTTAAAATTATTTCCTTTAAATCTCCATCACACACGAAACAACTCATCAAACGATGCCATTTGAGAAAAGTTTCTGTAGCTTTATAATAAATATAATAGATTTGCATACAAAATATCATTTTATGATTGTTAAAACGGCATAATACTTCCTGCTAGTAGATTAGCATACATAGTAGAAGGGTCTGGATATTGCACGAGATGAAATAGGAATGCCAAAGTTTCTACCTTAGTCTAATTCGATTTAGAAAACATAACGGAGATAAAATATTAATGCTTTATGTCTTCACCGTTTACAACTTTTGATTACTTTTTTATATTCGGAATTAATGACGTAAACAAAGCATGTTTTGTTACTGTTGTAGCATCGATAGAATTCTAGTTAGAAACTGAAAAAAATCGAGAGTATATATATATATATATGCAGAATATCGATTGTAAGAGGTAAATTACATGAAATTCTATCTAACTTGATTTTTCTTCATGCTAATTAGAAATTTTCCATTTTTGAAATATTTCTTCTCTTTCCTTTCAACTAAAAAATAATAGATTCTGTTTATCCATTTTGATAAGATTTTTTATTAAAAAAAACCACGAAACTTGATATAGGTTTACAATAAATTTTTTTTATAATTCTAAATTAGGAAATCAAAAGTGGTGTAGAATTTAAAATTTTTATTAATTTATTATTATTATTATTATTATTATTCTAGGCACTGTATATATTTTTAAAAATTTTGGAAGTATTTTCGTAGAAGTTCAATTGATTGTCTATCCAGTGAAACGAGTTTAAATTTAATTTAGAAATTTTTAATCGAAGATCAGTATCAAAAATTTCAAGTATAAGTTTCTCCGTTGACCTCTTCTTGTTAACTCAAAGGGGGCAATCATTTTTTGCCTTGTGTTGATCCCAAACTGATGTTAGAAATGATCATTCGCACAACTCTAGGATTTTCATACGCTCAAGAATGCAAATTATGGATGTTGAGTATCCCTATCCTTTGAAAGAGCGCTTCATCACTCCACAAAATGTTTCTGAAAGTTTGAGAATTGCAATTTAGCATTTCTCAACATACGATTTCAATAATTTGGAATCGTACAGAGTCTACTTCTTGACCACAGCATCGGAAGTCAGTACTAAGTCTATGGGATCCTGTAATAATCCTATATCCCATAAATAGATAATTAATTTAATATTTCATATTCTTATATCTCATTAATAGATAATTTGAGCTCAATAGATCAAATTTTTGAAGGTTACTTGCTCAAAATAAAATTTAAAAAAAAAAGAAAAATTATCCTGACGACAGCATTGGAAGTCAGTACTGAGTCTATGGGTGATTATAGTAATCCTATAGTAATAAGATTACTATAGGATCCCATAGACTTAATACTGCCTTCCGATGCTAACTTGACGACAGCATCGGAAGTCAGTATTAAGTCTATGGACTCCTATAGTAATCTTAGTTTATCCTGACGACAGCATTGGAAGTCAGTACTGAGTCTATGGGTGATTATAGTAATCCTTTAGTAATCTTAGACTCAATACTGACTTCCGATGCTGTCGTCAGGCTAATTTTTTCTTTTTAATTTTATTTTGAGCAAGTAACCATCAAAAATCATCTAATGAGCTCAAATTTTTTTATAATTAAAATTAATGAAATACAAAATGATATATGTATAAATATATTAAACTGATTAAAAAATTATAATAATTTTCGTGCATTTACGTATATTTTTACTGTAATTATAACAAGATTTTAGTGTCATTTATAACAGAGATTTAATTCTTTAACGTATACTAATATAATAGATGTATAAATAATTAAATTATCAGATAATCTGCGTGTCTGTTGATATTATCTTTCTAATATATTTGCAGAGTTAATTCAACTAAGTTGACCTTTAATATTTCTGTAAATATTATAAACTGTTAATGTTAATGTACTGTATACGCTCATCGGCTCAAAATATTATTTTTTTAATAGTTTGAGCTAATTAAAGATCTAATAATAGATACAGATCCCATCACAATTAACTCTTCTTCATCGGTGATTAGTTAATAGACTTATATACAGTTTTTAAATTAGGAAAACTCTTATCTGATTGCGAGTGGTAATTTTCTTCTAAAAATATTTTATGATATAGATATTTTATGTTTAACTGGAGTTTTCGATTTTCTGTCGGATTTAGTTACCATCGAAAACATGGCATTTTGTCAAAATTCGACCAAAATAACTTTATATATACGTCTATCGTATTTAATAATGGCCACAAAAGTTGGCCAGAGCGGTACTAAAATAGATTTTAATTATTTTTTGGAGGATTGAGAGAGTCATCTTTAAAAAAAAAAAAATCATAAAATTTTCATCGTCTATTGAATAAAACAATTTTTTACTATTTAATATCTTTTCTGCGACAATAGAAAAATAATTAATTTTTTCCCCCCTTCTTCTTCTTCTTCTTCTTCTTCTTTCGTGAACGAAAGAAAATACGAATTTTTTTATTTCTAATTACTTTTTTTTTACGTATTATTTTTAGATAATGTAATTTATTTCAAAAATTATATTTTTAAGATGAAATAACAATAATGTATTTAAAAGTAAATTTAATTAGATATGTAAAGTTAAATTGTGATGAGTTTCGTTCTTAGTGTCGAAGTAAGTTAGCCATAAATTTAATTAGAATTAAAAATTTACATGTTAATTTATCTTTGTTATTACATTATGTTTTTTTTTTTTTTTTTTTTAAGATTGTTATTACTATTATGTTTTTTTTTTTTTTTTTTTTGGTAACAGAAGATAACAACAATTCACAATTACTGGAATAAATTATTAATTTATCTTTAAAAAGGTTTTAAACATATCTAGAGTTAGTCACAAATCAACTAAGCTGCATAAACAAATAAAAAATTTAACAAAATAAAATTAACAAATAAAATTATTATTTTTTTTACGAACAAAAATGGTTATATTGTAGAATCGTTAATTAATAATGCAATAAAGAGAAACTTGATGCTTAATGCTTACAGCATTGTTTCTCTTTACCGTATTATTAATTAACGATATAATTTAATGCTCAGAATTTATAGGTAATGCTCATCATTTATAGATTATACTCAGTATTTAAAGATAATAGTTCAACATTTATAGGTGACATGTAATAAATTAACGATATAATTTAATGCTCAGAATTTATAGGTAATGCTCATCATTTATAGATTATGCTCAGTATTTAAAGATAATAGTTCAACATTTATAGATGACATGTAATAATCATTTATATCAAGCTTTCATGGATATGCTCAGCATTTATAGGTTAATGTAATGATCATTTATATCAAGCTTTCATGGATTATGCTCAGCATTTATAGGTGATTATGTAATGATCATTTATATCAAGCTTTCATGGATATGCTCAGCATTTATAGGTTAATGTAATGATCATTTATATCACGCTTTCATAGGTTATGATCAACATTTAAAGGTAATAGCTCAGCATTTATAAGTAAATGCTCATCATTGATAGGTAATAGTATAATGCTAACCATTTATAGGTAATAGCTCCATCATTTATAGGGGATGCTCAGCATTTTTACAGGTGACAGTAATCATTTATATCAAGCTTTCATAGGTTATGCTCAGAATTTATAAGTAATAGTATAATGCTCAGCATTTATAAGTAATAGTTCATTATTTATCGGTAATGCTCAGCATTTATAGGTGACAGTAATCATTTATATCAATCTTTTATAAATGATGCTCAGCATTTATAGGCAATAGTATAACACTCAACATTTATAGGTGATGCTCAGCACTTACAGGTGACAGTAAAGAAAACACATACCTGGTTTCTTTACTGTCAACTATAAATGCTGAGCATTAATATGTTATGGTAATAAATTTGATATAATTAACTATAATTTAATCATTTATCAAAAGTAACTAAAATGCTGACTCGAGTCTAGATTTGGATCCAGATATGAGTATAATCTCGCATGCCTAAATAAGACTATAAAACAATAAGAATAGATACTTTTTATCTGTAATAAGTAGCAAAGTTAATCTATAGCTGATTTAAAGTAATTAAAATTATCTAATCGTCATCTAAATCACAGAAACCGAACTTACATCGTTATTTTTTTTTTTATTAATAAAGAAAGAGAGGAAAAAAATTATAACTTCACCTGTCGATACTCTCAGAAGGAAACAAACTTTATCCTTTATTATTGTAATCATCCGTCCTTGATCATAACCAATCTACAATTCTCCATCTCTAAGAATTAAGTAAATAATAGACATGAACTTAATTACGAAATATCGTGTCTGAATACGACAAAATTTCATTCAATAATACAGGTTACAATAATTACTTTCTAGATATCCATACGTAAACCGAAATAAAAAAAATTTTATTTAATGGAAATTCTGGATTAATGAAAAATTTCTTTTAGTATTTTTCTAGATTTAATTAATTCTCAACAAAATTAGATTTAATAAGTAGGTCCACGTTACATCTTATGTGACTATACGCAGGTATGAGGTCGAAGAAACACCTGTCATCACTGATTACCGGGCATAGAATGACATTATGGTTAATACAATATACCGAGCCTATTATAAAGTTCACCCTTAGGTGAGGGTCTGTCACAAACAGTGTCTGTCTTTTATTGTGTCGCACATAAAGATAATATTCTGCCTGAGGCAACTCTTTCTACCTATATACAAAAATATTTCTATAATAGTAAAGAAGGTCGTCGAACTATCCAATTTCTATAATTGAAACATTCATAAGAAAAATTTATCCCTGTTTGATTGTACCATAGAAATATTTAATGCTATATTTCACTCGAATTTCTAGTAGAATATTTTTTTATATCTTCCTATATAAAGTCTACAACTGTAGGCTTTAGATGATTATCAACAGTACAACAAAAAATATTCTATAAATAACTTTCGTGCAATTTTCCATCACAAGCTCTGGTACAAATCATTATACAGTACTATTAATTAATTTTGCAAACCGCTCCTTTCTTTCGTTTGCCAAAGAAAAGAGTTTTAAATCCCTCGATCGATAATAAAAAATTTCTTAAAATTTAAACGATATTGCTTCGGCCATAAAAATGTAACTTTATATAAAAAAAATATATTATGCAAATTATTACTTATAAAAGAGTAGACACACACACACACACACACACACGTATTAGTATGCAAATAACACGAACTACGAATAATAATCCCGAGCTAAGCGAAACAAGGTAAAGCAAGAGTAGCAGATGTTTGGTTATTCACCAGATGGATTTTTCCCCCCTCTCCTTCTTCAATTCCTAAATCCCATCTTGGTTTTTTCAAGAACTATGACAGGTTGGCATCGAACGTCTGACGCAGGAGCCGGCGGCAACACTGTGTGGGGTACTAGACTAAACTCCATAATCATACTAACTTAGGGCTCACAGTTCACACGTTTCATAAGATCGACTGAAAGAAGTCAGTGTTGAGCCCACACACATGGAATCTGCACCCATGTTCCTAACATATACAATAAAATACATATGCAGAATGCGTATTTAAATCTATTTTCATTCAACCATCCAGGAGAAATTGTGTAGTCGCCAAGCGAGGACACATGTTTCCTTTTTGGATTGCCACTATGCTGCTACATATTCAATTTCATAAAGGAGCATGGCTTCTTTCTCCCTAGAGTTCAATATAAAACAAAATAAAATTTTTTTTTTTTAAGATATCGAATTTTATTTGTAAAAAAAGTCTCTTTTCGCTCCTTTAATTATTAAAACGTGTACAAATTTCGTTTTATTTTTATCCATTTTGGTAATGTTTTATACTGATTTACATCGTCGGACATGATAACTGACTGTTGAAGTGCCACTTCCTTGTTCACAGTTGTAAAATTTTCCAGCCTCGGGGTTAAACCATTCACTAACAATTAAGTAAATGACATTATTGAAAACGTTTTCCGACATAAACAATTCAGTTATACAGATGACTGCTGTTAAATTTAATTATAAATGTTATAATTATGGAAAATGTACATTCTTATCATCCAAACGTGGCATATTTAAACTGCATACGTTGTATGAATGTTATATTTTCGGAATTTTGCGCGCAAAACTATAACAGTGATTTTCTTCTTGACAACTATAAGACAGGTTAGACGTATGCACCCGAGGGGTTTTTCTGAAGTAACCAAAGGTCTCCTCACCAACTTTAACAGGCAGGCCCACCCACGTGATATCATGCAACGTACGTAATTAAAGATTAACTACGAAATAGTAGTAGTGAAGTTTAAAAACTTTATCATGGTAATATATACATTATAGAACTTTTTCTGTTAAAATTAATGAGAGTTTTAAGAGCTTAATTTGTTTTTTTTTTGCACCATCCGATTTTTAGATGGGAGAGGCTATGAAAATCATTTCGGCTTTTCTAATTCATTAGTCTTGTTAAGATATATCTCTGGGGTGTTTTGATTAATTATACTCTTTTTCTCCCCCCATGTAGCGAAACAAATCTCTAATACTTCTACTAAGAGTTCCAGAATCGAAATAAATCCTATTAAAAGGGGGCAACAGCCTTTCGTTATGCTGCACATAATTTCTTTAAAATAATCGATTTTTTTAAAGTAATATCGATTAAAATACATGTGCGTTATATTCTATGGTCGAAGAGGAAGAACGTTTCTGAAAAAAAAAAAAAAAAAAGAAAAATATCCCTCTTTACGACGTAAGTAATTAAATAAATTCCTTCATATGCTCGCCATTTTTATTATTTAAAAAGTTATCCTGGTTTATATAGAGTTAATTACGTATGAACATTGCCTTAATTTACTTCTTTACGAGTTATTTTTTGAAATTTTGTGTTGTTGTCGGAGGAAATTTGTTCGTCAGAAGAGGTGCAGTTCTAGACGGTGTAATTACATACAGCCAGGGGAGGGATTTCAACGGAATTCTGGGTAATGACATTGTCTGGGTGGTCCATTGAGCACACTTCGGGCTCCTCCTTTGACCTTGAGTCCGGTTACGATATCAGCGAGGGTCATATGTGGACACGGAAGACGTAGTCGAAACTTTTCTGACCTCTTAATTGGTGGTCCATGCTCAACAACTGGCAAAATTTCCGACTACGTACATGCGCCATATCTAAATTTAGACGTATGAAAAGCTTGGCATTCGTTATGAGGAAATGAATCACTAAACACAAAAATAATGATAGGACGTGAGTAATAATAATAATATTATTAAAAAATTATTTTTAAGTTAATAGACTGGCTACAGAAAATAAAGACTGACCGAAATTCTGGTAGATTTTTATTTACTATTAGATTATTCATTCACCATAAAATTGGTTGGCAAAGAGATCAAGTAACAGACGATTGAAGTAATCAATAATAAAAGAGTGCACGTCCATTCTGACTTCTTGATAAATAGCTAAGGATTGAGGGAATTAACTGCTTGCCTCAGACTATTCCTTTACTTACGAAAGAGAACGATTTGCAAGTGGTTTGTCTCTGCAAAGTTCGCTTCGACGAATTTCTTAACCAAAAAAAGAGTTTTTTTCCACTTTCTTCCTCTTTTTTTTCCTATTTTGTAACATGACCACTGATCAATTTGGCCAAGTAGATAATGATAGCGGTTCTACATACCAGATTTTAAATAGGATAGTTTTGTATTTTCTTCTTTTTTGTTTAGAGAATACCGATTTTGCTGTGTCTTTGGAGACTTAGATATGATGCACATAAATTAAAAAATATATATATATGTAAACTGGCTATCAGAGAGGAGATAATGATAGCGGTTCTACATACCAGATTTTAAATAGGATAGTTTTGTATTTTCTTCTTCTTTTTTGTTTAGAGAATACCGATTTTGCTGTGACTTTGGAGACTTAGATATGATGCATATAAATTAAAAAATATATATATATGTAAACTGGCTATCAGAGAGACGTCTGCCCCAGGCCTCACGATTTTAGGGGCCTCAATATGTTAGAAAAAATATATTTTGTATATTTTTATACTGTTCGA
>AYEL01003877.1:0-41441 GCA_000484575.1 Olivierus martensii | reverse complement strand
ATTTTATTTTTTTAAAAAAAAAAAAAAAAACGCGTCATAGTATGACATCATATCGTCGTCACGAAAGACGGTTACAATGGTTTTTAACCTACGAAGAGAGAAGTCTTATTTTAATCTGTTGAAAATCACTTCAAAATGTCTGAGAAAAGGAAGAAAGAAAGCATTCCTGTTGCTGAGGGTCCTTCAGAGAAGCGGCAAAGAAAGTGTATTACGCTGGAAACAAAAGGTGTTGTTATAAAACTGAAGGAATCTGGTATGCACCATGCGGAAAATGGTAGGAAACTGAACTTGTTGCGAACCACAGTTCAAACAATCGTTAAAGACAAAGAAAATTCAACAATGAAATTAAGAGTGCTGCTCCCCTAAAGTCAAACATCATAAGAAAGAGAGACGGACTCATTGCTAACATGGAGAAGCTTTTGATTTTGTGGATTCAAGATCAAATCAGCGACAGATGCCCCTAAGTCTTGCCTTGATTCAGGCCAAAGCTTTAAGTATGTTTAACACCCTAAAGGAACATCAAAACGAGGAGGATTCATCCAAGGAAGCTGTCTTTTTTGCAAGCAGAGGTTGGTTCGGGTGGTTTAAAGCCAGGCATGCTCTACACAATGTCAGGATTCAAGGAGAAGCGGCAAAGTGCCGCTTCTCCTTGAACCATCCTGCACCATCATCATTGCACCATCCTCCTGCATTGCTGCACCATCATCGGCAAGTGCTGATGATGGTGCAGCAGAGGCTTTCCCTGGGAAACTGGCCGAAATCATAGCAAAGGGAGGTTACACAAACAAGCAGGTGTTAAATATTGATAAAACTGGCCTCTTCTGGAAAAGAATGCCTTCGAGAACTTATTTAGCAAAAGAAGAGAAGTCTATGCCTGGTTTCAAAGCCAGTAAAGACAGACTGACTCTTCTGCTTGAGGCCAATGCATCTGGGAATTTTAAACTAAAGCCGTTGCTGATTTATCATTCGGAAAATCCAAGGGCAATGAAGGGTCATGACAAGAACCGCCTACCTGTCATATGGAAATCTAACAGGAAAGCATGGGTAACATGCACCATTTTTCGCGAATGGTTCACAGAATGAGGCATCTTTGTAGACTTGCCTTTTATAACTACATTGTTTACATTGTAACAGCTTCTACTTTTTCTGTTTCTGATATGGAGGTTTTAGGTTCACTTTGTCCTCCGAGCTGTTTGCCAGCTACACAAAAGTACTGTGAGGAAAATAACCTTGCCTTTAAGATCCTGTTGCTTATGGATAATGCTCCTGGACATCCTACTATCCTAGATGAGGAAGAGGAAAACGTAAAGGTAATGTTATTTCCTCCCAATACAACATCTTTGCTTCAACCAATGGACCAGGGAGTCATTGCAAGTTTCAAAGCTTATTATCTGCAAAGAACCTTTGCTCAGGCATTAGCAGTAACTGATAGAGACGTTGGCCCAAATTTGAGAGAATTTTGGAAAAGCTACAACATCATGGATGCGTTGAGAAACATCGATGAGTCTTGGAAAGAAGTGAAAGTGTCGAATCTGATTGGAGTTTGGAAAGCGCTGATTCCTCAATCGGTAGAACGAACAAATGACCAAGTGGAAAGTGTAGCCGAAATTTCAGCAGACGTAGTGAAAATGGCAGAACAGCTACATCTGGAAGTGGAAGAACAGGATGTCCAGCTTCTGCTTGACTCACATTCTGAGGATCTCACCAATGAAGAGTTATTGGAACTTCATGATCAGAGAAAATCTGAAGAGGAATTTCACAAAGTTCCTGAGTTACCTGTTTCTGAAGACTTGACAACAAAACAGCTGAACGATGCTTTTAAACACCTGGAAGCAGTGATGGAGATTTTTGAAAAAAACGATCCTTCAACAGAAAGAAGCACAAAGGTGAACAACATGATTCGCAACTCCTATGCCTCATACAGAGAACTATACTGTATAAAGAAAAATGCAGCAAAGCAAACATCTATAGACTCTTTTTTTAAGAAAAACTAATGTTTTATCGTATATTGTACATGCTCCGCACATATGTAAGGAACGATAGTATTAAATAAAACATTGTTTCTATGGAAAAATGGTGTTTGACTTACATCGTTTCACTTTACGTCGCGAAATCTAGGAACATAATGCAACGTAACTGCGAGGACTGGCTGAATCATATGAAAATCCGTATCAGAATATCGCCAATATGATATTTTGTTCTGTATCCGCACATCTCTAGAAGGGATGTTAATATTGAAAGTCTTATAAAATAAAAATGCTTTAAAAATACAGTGCAATAAATTGAATCTTTTGCTAATTTAACAATATTATTTATATATACAGTGAAACCTGTTAAAATGATCACCTGACTAGACAGACCAGATTTCAAAATGCTGGTTTGTTTCCCATAGGATGTAATGCTATTTTTGTTCCATATAATGACCACCTCTCTAATGTGTATATTGACTAATCATTTAGTTAGTTTTAAGAAATTTTAACCTGCTAAAATGATCAAGAAAGATTAATTTCATGAAAAATTACTGTATTTTTCCTTAGAATTTTTTCCATTAGATAAAATTCTAAGGATTAATATTCTATTAAAATTTTTCTGTTATGATAAAATAGCCTGTTAACCTTTAGCACTCCTTTTGTTGATGTATTTACATTCCTCGGTGATATTCCACATCTAATAATACCAAATACTTCATAATTCTAAAAAATTTTTCCTCTACACATCTAATAATACCAAATACTTCATAATTCTAAAAAATTTTTCCGACAACAATCTAATGATACCAATACTTCATAATTCTAAAAAACTTTTCCAACTAACGAAGACAATTTACGATTGTAATTTGATACAGCAAAGCGTAATTTGATATCTCGTGTAAACAAACAATCGTATTATCCCTCTCGCAGATGAAATACGGTATTAACTAATAAATGTTAAAAATAATTGTTTATTAGCCATTTTTCTTCCTATTTTCTTAAAATAATGTGTAATTAATACTTTTTATTTTATAAGAAGTATTAGTATATGAAATAATGTAGGATTAATACTTTTTATTTTATAAGAAGTATTAGTACATATGAGAATGTCGACTTTGTTGAAAATTTTTTATTTTAATAGAAGTATTAGTACGTATGACTCGACTTTGTTGAAAATTTTTTTATTTTAATAAATATTGCTGTAATTTTGTGAGATAAATAATTTTTATTTTATAAGAAGAATTAGTACGTATGAGAATGTCGCTTTGTTGAAAATTTGGTTATTTTAATAAATATTGCTGTAATTTGTATATATAGCTATCAATGTCATTGAAAATTTTTTTATTTTAATAAATATTGCTGTAATTTGTATATGCTATCATCGTGCCATCTGTATGCCAGATTTAGCACTGATTTTTGATAAATTATTTCCTGCCATCTGTATGCCAGATTTAGCATTGATTTTTGATAAATTATCATTTTTATACCATCTGTATGCCAGATTTAGCACTGATTTTTGATAAATTATCGTTTTTCTACCTGTATGCCAGATTTAGCACTGATTTTTGATAAATTATCGTTTTTATAGTTTTTTACTCAGATTTAGCACTGATTTTTGATAAATTATCACTTTTATACGGTTGAAAATTTATTTATTTTAACAAATATTGCTACAATTTGTATACGTTGCTATCATCCTGCCATCTGTGAGATTTAGCACTGATTTTTGATAAATTATCACTTTTATACGGTTGAAAATTTATTTATTTTAACAAATATTGCTACAATTTGTATACGTTGCTATCATCCTGCCATCTGTGGATTTAGCACTGATTTTTGATAAATTATCGTTTTTATACATTTTTTACTCAAGATAGCACTGATTTTTGATAAATTATCGTTTTTTATAGTTTTTTACTCAATATACTGATTTTTGATATTATCGTTTTTTATAGTTTTTTACTCAAGATTAGTCCTGATTTTTGATAAATTATCGTTTTTATACGTTTTTTACTCAAGATTAATTTTTGATAAATTATCGCTTTTTATACGTTTTTTACTCAAGATTTGTTTCAGTGCCTTTTAAAAATGGTGGATGGTGAATTATTTCTCTGTATTTAGTTATTATAAAAGTCATTAATTTTCAAAAAATAGTTAAAATATAATAATAATAGCATTTTCAAACAAAGGTGACAGGTTTTCACGGCTCTCCCCTTAGTCAACATAATGTAACTAGCCCATAGCCTAAGGTCAACAATTGACCTTGGATGGACGCTGTTTGACAATAATTATGCATCCCTGGTTTACTAGTTAGTTGTTTCGACTGCAGATAACACAAAAATTATTTTATTGTTTAAATTTTTGTGTTATATTTAAAATATAACTAATATAAACAAACAATTAGCTGATTTCGAAAACCGTTAGATATTTCCTGCCAGAATCTAGAACGCCAATTGTCACGCATGGTATTGGTTGCTTTGTTTCTCTGATAAATGGAAATTTATATATTTTTAAATAAAACAAATTATCGGATTTTGTGTGTGGAAAAACAGCAAAATCATATTTCTTGGAAAGGGCCAAACTTTCCCAAATTATAATTTATTGGATTGTGATATCTGTAAAAAAGAAGTAAGGATAAACTAAGAAGGAAATGCAGAACACAATAGAGCAAGTCGGGCAAATTCAGACAAACTGTCTTGAATTTTTGGTGGTCCAAAGATCACAAATGTATTAATTGATTTGGATTAAATTCGAATTAAAGGGTTAATTAAAAATTTATTAAAATATCCACTTAAAATCAAATTTTTGGTTAATACAACTAAAATATGAAGAATATGATAAAATTTAATATTTTAACCATTTTTTCTCGATGTACACAAAAATAACGAGGTTATTGGTTTTTTAAACTTTGTTGAGCATTGCAAGGAGATGGAGAGCAGGCCAGCTGAAAGGTCAGTCGAGCACGTTCTTGACGATCCAGGAATAAAGGTTAATTTAAGTTTGACTATGTTAATGCATGTACAGTGAAAAATGAATTCACAACCACCTGTATAAGAAGACCACCTGACATGACGATCACGATTTTATGGGAACCAAATTTTTCCCATAGAAATAATGCTATTTGGTCCTCCCTAATGTGACCACAACTATCATTTTTATAGACCACAAACATAAAGTGAAACCGTCTATGACGATCATAATTTTTTAATATTACTACTAATTGTCTATCTTTATTGCTTACATCAGTACCATTTTCTTTTAAATTTAAATTTCATTTAAGCCAAACCATTACAATTAAAAGAATTACATTGTATGAATTTTTCCCCATCATTCATATGACAAGAATGATGTAGAACGCTGGAATAATGAAATCATGGTGCCATTTCTACTTTATTGTAATATCTTTTTAATATACATGTTTCTTAGATTTGTATCTATGATAATTAAATTTTGTATTAAAAAACTTAAAAATCATAACTTTAAGGCCTATGGCAAAGTATTATAGGGAAAACAAGGAAAGTGAAAATAATCAACCACTGGATCTGGATGTTTGTGTTCTATGCAAGTGTATTAATCAAATGTAATTTCATACATGTGTGATGCTATCACTGCACTTTGGATGTTGAAATATGGCTAAACCATGGGCTAAACGGAAAGTTAATGCCTTGAATTTGGAACAGCGAATAAAAACGATTGAAGACAGTAAGAAACGTCTTTCTAAATGAGCATTAGCAGAAAAATTTAACATAGAGAAAACATGGATCCATAAAATATTGTCTCAAAAAGAAATTCTGACTAAATGGAGGAACAACGGAAATCGCAACCTTAAGCGAATCTGCAAGAAACATGCTCAAGAATTAAACTGGCATCAACAATAGAAAATAATAAGAAATGTTGTCTCAATTAAATGACATTGAACACTGCTTTGCCATAGATATTATAAAAAATAAAAGTAAAATTATAAAAAAATATACTATGAATAACAAAGCACTGTTGATAGTTTTTTCCATACTAATTAAATAAATATGTTGTGTTCTTTAATAAATGATAAACTGTGTTATAAATTGTAACAAAAACATACGTTTTGATTTTATTAAAGTGTAATCATTTTGTTTCATTTAAACATGCTATATTATAATTAGCCTGTATAAGCCGACCACTTGTATAAATGACCAGTTTTGATTGGAATGGGAGGTGGTCATCTTATACAGGTTTTACTGTATTGTATACAAGTTAATATTAATTGTAATACAGCATATGCTTGCTATAAGACTTTGTTTGTCAGAAGGTGATATGTGCTATATGTTGTCATTATCACTTGACTTCAAATTGACAATTTTAATTAATATAAATTTGCAGTTTGTATTTATCTGTTATTTTCTTTTTGGGGAAATGGGAGGTCACTGTCCTGTATAGTGACCAGTCAGGTCAGTCCCAAAGGCTGGTCACTTTAACAGGTTTCACTGTATATATATATAGGATATTCTGTTGAAGTAGCAACAAACTCAGAGGATCAATAGTAGGCATCAAGAGGAACCAAAATTGCCATGGTGTATGCTATTGCAAACCATGTTTAGTTGGTGAAAATTGCAAAAATACTTATGCCTGTGCAATGATATCTGCAGCCACCAATTTGAACAACTCCTGTAATAATTTCTCATTGTCCCCTTTCTGGCATTGTACTCTGCACCACAGACTATGTTGTAAACAGCATATTTACAACATATAAAATCCAGAAAGCATAAAGCACTATTAGCAAGGAAAATATTTATTTATTTATATATAAATATTTTCCTTGCTAATAGTGCTTTATGCTTTCTGATATACAAATAAAGCAAGTGGTTTTTATATGAATGTTCATATAAAATCCAAACATCAAATGTCAAATAAATGTTTTTTGTACTTATTATTGTACTGTTTGTTGTCCCTGCTTGATGCCAGACCCTGCATAAGTATTTTCATGATTTTCACTGGCTAAACATGGTTTGTGATAGCATCTTCTATGACAATTTTGGTTCCTCTTGATGCCTACTCTCACTCCTCTGAGTTTTCTGCTGCTTCAACAAAACACCCTGTATATATATGTGACTTATATAAAATATTTTCCATAATTCTAAAAAAATTTTTTAAGATATATAGCATAAGTAATTATTTTATTTGCAAGTTACAAGTTCAAGCATGTTGTTTACAACATTTAAGCTTGTATTATTTATGTTTTGTGTGTTTGTTGATTTTTTAGTATCATATTTTTATTATTGTTCTGTGTGGCATTGTCTCATTTTCAGATAGGAAACATTATGATTCCATAATATTGTATAGATGCAATCATTATAGTCACTTAGCTTTGGGAGTTTTTAATCCAAAATTTTTGTCAAAAAAGTTATTTTTCCAACTTACATAAAATCCAATTTGTATAAAGTTACAAAAAACATAACTCTTTCATCAGCTTGGGAATGGCTGTATATAATTGTTAGATTAGTGAAAAATGCAATTTAAGAATGCAAAAGTCAGCTATGATGATATGATAGAAGAATATTGAAAGTGCTATTAATACCATGGAAATAAAGAATAGTTTTTCAAACTATAAAACTAATTTATTGTATTCCATTAGAAAATTGTATTAATATTTTGGGTAATTGAAGTATAAAAGAAAAATTAGAGAGCTGAATAAGTCAAAACATTTTGTAAATAATCAATGATAATTAAATTTCTCGAAGCCTATATTGATGTTAATAACTTAAAAATCTAAGGTAGTGGAACATTTTTTGGTTTGTTTTTTTATTTTTTTTACATAGGGAAACACTGGGAAATCACAAATTATTGCAGCATAACTCTTCAGAAAGTAAAGCTATAAAAGTCTATAAATTTGGAAGCAAATTCAGATTGATTATACATATTGTATTGCCAAATATGATCACAGTTGGATTAGGATCAGAAAAAATTTGGAGTTATTGCTATAATGTCAGCACCAAAACGGTGATTTTCTTTTAGATATGTCATAGGCATTTTAATTGTTTTAAGTAATAATGTCACACATCATTTTAAATACTTTTTAATGCTAATTCCAAAAATATTTTTATGATTATTTTCTCAAATTATGTACTTCAAGATATGCAATATAAAGTACGTTTTCTATACATAAGTAGAGGGAATACAAGCACTTCTCTAGCTACAAACATTCATAATTATGAATATGAAATTTCATTTTCAAATCTTTGCAAAATTTTACAAATTCTCTAATAATTTTATGTAATATGATAGCAGAATACATTAGCAACCAATATGATGTAAAATTACACAATTGTTTAACATATTTTGGCACTATTTCAAGGCAAATTACACTAAAAATTTTTCTCTTTATACTGTATTCAGAACTTTTCATTAAAATCTATGAAATAAGAAACTTTTAATTGATTCATTTGTGAAATACATTACAATATACAGTATATAAAATTACTTCAGTATTTTAGGAGCCAAAATAATAATGCTATTTGAATTACAAACAAATCTTGCATATGAATTATGCTCATAATTAGAGGAGCATTTATAATTATTTTTTTACATATAATTATCTAACAAGGAGAGGGCGCGAGGGCCAGAAAACGGAATGAAACGGAAATTTATTTCTGTAAGAGTTCTTGACTACTACTAAAACACAGTAAAAGGCTAGAGGCCAATCTAGCCATTATGGAGAAAAATGACCTCGAAGAAAGACGTGACGAAAGTATATCAGTTCATTATAATAATTAACAACGAGTTGGCGTGGCAGCGTGGTTAAGCGGCAAACTCCCATGTGGTCGGCCCGAGTTCTAATCCCACTAGTTATTTTTTTTTTGTTTATTCGTATTAACAGAAATATGAATTGAAAAGGTTAAAAACAGCATTAATTAAATATATTTTTCTGTTTGTCTGCCATTTTGCTTGAATGATGGTTGCAATATTATATCTGTGTTAACTCGTACCAACAGCTAACAGTAAAACACAATGCTGTGCGTTTATAAACTGCTTTAATATGATCTACAGTAGGGTTCTCACAGTCAACCTTGTTTTACTCGTACTCTAATGTAAAAAGCGGGTTCTTATTTCTTGCTAACATTTCAATTTTACTTGTTAATTATAATTATCACATAGGGGTGTGATAAAATTAACTGTTTTATGGTCTGGTTATTTCCTTTAAATTTTATTTTCGTGCATGCATCAGTGATGAAATATATTTAATTAATGCTGTTTTTAACCTTTTCAATTCATATTTCTGTTAATACGAATAAACAAAAAAAAAATGTAACTAGCGGGAATAGAACTCAGGCCGACCGCATGGGAGTTTGCCGCTTAACCACGCTGCCATGCCAACTCGTTAATTAGTATAACGAACTGGTATACTTTCGTCGCGTCTTTCTTCGAGGTCATTTTTCTCCATAATGGCTAGCCATTGGCCTTTAGCCTTTTACTGTGTTTTAGTACTAGTCAAGAACTCTTACAGAAATAAATTTCATTTCATTCTGTTTTCCGGCCCACGTGCCCTCTCCTTGTAAGAAGCAGAAGTAAATGATTGTTATTTAGATATCAATGCTCTTTGATATATCTTGCCTCTCAAAAAAATATATTTCAATTCTAATTTATTAAAAGTAATTCTTACTTTAAGAAACTTTTATGAGGAAATTTTATTTATCAGTGTTGAGTGAGTCATTGAAAATATTTTTGTATCTAACACAATTAGCTCTTTAGGCATGAGTAAAATATTTAATAACTTTTCAGATACATGGTTTGGAAAACTTTTGGCCTTATTAGGTCCATTTCAGCCATAATAGTATTGCATTATTTACATAATCCTTATGTTTGATTCAAAATGTAGATTATATTTTTTAAAAGATTAGAAAAAGATTCCAATATCTAGGAAGTGTCAGATAACTATTGATATGTTTGTTGCTTCTATTACTGATATGTCTAAATATAAATTTAGAAATTGATATTTCCATTTTTTATTTTTATTGAAAATAATCTTTTAAATATCAATGCTTATTTTGTTCTTTGTTTATTCCTGTCAGTTCTCAGAAAATTGCTTTAGTTTTTTTTTTTTAATTTTTAATTAATTTTATTCCAAATTGACTGTAATATATCTTATCCAATTTTGATGATCAGATTGTTTTGCTTTTGTGAATTTTACTTCCTGACCAGTACTATTAATTGATTTATAATTTTTAACTTCTCTAATTTATGTACTTTGACCAATTATCTTGAATTGCTAATTTATTATTAGCAAATGCTTTGTCCCTTGTATAATAATGTTTGTGATTTTTATTTCATTTAAAATTTAAAAATTTCATTTTATTTCAAAGTTTAAATATTTAAAAAAAAAAATTAACATAGTATTTCATGTTTTGCTTTGTTTACAAAAAATAGTAGCAAATATTCTAACTTTCCTGTCAGTTGTCCTCTAAAGCCTTAGTCTTTTTATATTTTTGTAAACCAAAATTATTCCAATTTTATTGCAAATAATCCTAAAGCACTTATCTTAGTATAAATATTTTTTAAAGATCACTCTACAGATTGATGAGGGATGACAAAAACATTTTTGAAATGCATTTTTAAAGATGAGTAAAGAATTTTTATTAAACAGGTAATCAACTAAATTTGTTTATGCATCAAGCCTGCTTAATTAGCTACTCTCTTCCATCATCACATTGTGTTGGATGAGAACACAAATATAAATTTTACTTTTTACAATGAAAGAACAATATAAATAGGAAAGGATAAAAAGCAATTTTTTTAGTATTGAAGATTTTAATTAGATTTCTCAATCTTCACTTATGATCAATCATATTATATTAATATATGATTATGATTATATTTATGAACATTGACATTTATGAAATCATAAATATATTATTATTGCAATTAGGTACTGATATAAATAAAAATCATTGGTTTTGTTATTTATTTACAGCCTGTTTTAGTTGCTGGTGTAAGTTCAAAATTAGATATGTCGTTATGGCATCCTGATTGTTTTTGTCGTGATTTTGGTGACATTAAAAATGATTTAGTCAACTGTAAAACTGGAATAGTGTTACCTGATTTACCAATGAGGAAATTTTGGGAAGGTTTTGAAAATTTTCGTAGTAAGTTAAATTTTGAATTTAAAGTCAATTTATGAAGTTAATTTATGAAAAAATTATATTAAATATAAAATTATTTCAGAGCGAATGACTGATGAAGATGGTGAATATATGTTGTTAAAATTAAAAGATTGGCCACCAGGAGAAGATTTCAGTGAAATGCTTCCAAAACGTTTTCAAGATCTAATGAAAGTTTTACCATTACCTCAATATACACACAGAGATGGTGTTTTTAATCTAGCAGGACGTTTACCAGAATGCTTTGTTAGACCAGATCTTGGACCTAAAATGTATAATGCCTATGGTAAAAATATTCTTTTTTTTTTACTTTTATATTCAATATAATATATAATACTAATATAAGTTTTTATTTTATTAAAATTTACAGAATAATCTGTTTAATTGCTAAATCCAATCAATGTAAAGAATTACATTTGTTGGATTTAGCATTTTGCATTATAATGACAAAATATTGTCATAGTTTAAATTTGCATATTGATAAAAATTATAATTATATTGACTTGTAATTGAAAACTGTACATATCTAAAATAATGTAATCATTATTTTATGAAATTAAAAGCTTTATCATAGTTGCAAATTTTTGAAAAATATAATAAAAAATAGTGAAGTTTTTCTAATATAGTGCTATAAACAAAGCATCAATTAAACATAGTGTTAAAGCAGGATATAAAAAGCACTCTAAAAATCATTTTTTAAAAAACTAAAATATTTATTAATTAAAGTGCTTTTGGCATAAATTGCCCTCATTGTTTTTCAGTAAACATAATATTCCAAAACTTAGTTAAATCACTGTAGTACTCAGCTATGGAAGAATAATAATATGGAAGAACTGAACTGGATTCTTGGTCAAACTGAAGCCCGTAGGTATAAAAAGGCAGTTAGTTGAAAGAAACTTAATAGTTATGCTTATTGTAAAAAAGCATATAACAAGGATTGACAAGATAAGACTATACCATGTAGTGTTGAGATTAGTCCCAACACTTTGAAATTTAGGAAAAATTGGAAAACTCTACAGGTACGAAGCTTGATATATACTAGAAGAAGCAGTATTTTTAATCTAATAAGAAATAATAGACTATCTAGAAGCATATTGAAATCCCATTAATTAATAGAGAGACAAAAAGGGATGAAGCTTATATTGTCTATATTTCTAGATCAAGACTGTCCAACCTGCAGCCCAACAGAAAATCATCAACTTCCTTAAAATATTGAAATTTTTATGTACTTATTTTTTTTATTTTTTGAAATTTGTCATAACATCAAATATCTTACTAATAAAGAAAAAAAAATTTGTTTCATTTTTGTAATAAAAATATACAGTGAATTCCGCTTATTTGGGATACATTGGGACTAAGCAATTTTGGCCCAATTGAGCAGCTGTCCCAATTATACGAAGTAGTAATAAATTCTAAAATAAAATGTAATTCGTAGGTAAATAAATAGGTAAAAAATAATAATTAGGTATCTATTTTAATGCTTTATTAAAATAGGTACCTAATTATTAGCTTTTTACCAATCTCCTCTGACTTCGTCTTCAACACTGGGCTGCTGATATTCACGCCTCACCCACTAATTATAGAAAACCATTGATCTAATGCTTCTTTGACTTCTGGATCCTTTCCATCACGCTTTCTTTTGGATGTTCCTGGAATTTCTTTCTGTAATACCCACTCCTCACGCAATTGATTTTCTTGTTGTATGAGACCCACTATGGTAGATTTTGAGTAATGCCCACTCCTTACGCAGTTGATTTTCTTTTTGTAGAAGACGCACTATGGTAGATTTTGGTTTATTCAGTGAGTCTACGACGGCTGTATTAAATGGCTGGCTTTTAATTTTATCTAGCAAAGCAATTTTACTCAAAAGTGTAAAATCAAGAAAGGATTTTACACTTTTGATAAAATTGCTTTGCTAGTAAAATTAAAAGCCAGCCATTTAATACAAGCTATCGTAGACTCTCTGAAATAAACCAAAATCTACCATAGAATTAAAAGCCAGCCATTTAATACAAGCTATCGTAGACTCACTGAAATTGTTGATTTACTGAATTGTTGATTTTACTGAATCACTGTTGATTTTATTTAAAATTTTTAAATCTTTGCCAAGATGCCCTTTCTTGGCATCTTGGCAAAGATTTAAAAATTTTAAATAAAATCAACACTGTCAATGAATATTGCTAGGTACAGTAACAGTAGACTCTTAAGTAGATGCACACTTGCCAGACTCATGATGAAAGATAACTGATTCTCATCATGCTAGTGTTACCAAATACAGTATCGTTATGTATTATGTAGGCATTAGGTTGTTATGTAAGCAGTGTATTAAGTCACATTTTTATACTTATTGAATCCATTTAGATTGTTACAAAATACAAAAATCGCAAAATTTTAAATAGATTTATTTGTAACTGAAATACAAGCAAATAATATATTAAAAATGCAGTTTTATATTTATGAACTTATTGATTTTTTTTTTACACAAAAATAGGAGTTTTTGAGAAATGAATTAAATGTTTTATATATATCTTTGAAAAGAAGCAAGTTTTTTAGAATTTTATCCAGCTCTTGGTTAATTGCTTATTTTAAAATATCTATTGGATTAATGTTAGGAATATCTAAATTAATAAATATAATTCTTTACTTATGATGAAGCTCAATTTGAATTATCCTGGTTGTAAATACTGTATATTTTTATCAGGTTGTTCATTATTATTATCCATTTTAATACAATATTACATTGTATTAAATTACTACATTGTTACAAATACAAAGCCAAAGGAACCTGCACAAAATGGACACTATCAATACAGGTAGCCTTTGACTTATTATGATTCGCACTTATGACGGCCAAAAATTATTATTAAAAATTCTCTAATTCAACTTTGCCACTTGCATATACATACATATATCACATTGCTTTTGTATACACATCATAGTATCACCATTAGTTGAAAATTAAAGCCTTATTACTGTATTTTGTTGTAATTCTGTCATGTCCAGTAAGAGAAATAATACTACTGATGGAAATTCAAACCAGAAAAAAAGGCGAGGAAAGCTTTGTTTAACTGTTTTAAGTTAAATAGAAACTTAATTTATGAAAATATTAAAACAGAAATCAAACAAATCAAGAATTAAAGTCCTCGACTTACATCAGAATCAACTTATGATGGAGACGTTGGTACAGAACACTATCATAACTCACAGACTACCTATATATCAAACCATTGTGCATGGCTCATACACATGAATTGTACTGACTAATTATAGAGCTTACTGATTACATCAGGGTTGTAAATATGAGTGGTCATAAGTCAAGGATTATCTGTATACCAATTTGTAAGATGGTAATTTGTGTGCTTTTTATTTTAACATATTAATGTTTGAGCAGTAACACCAAACTTTCCAAACTTAGATGAAGATTTTATTCATGTATGTTGTTAAGCATTAGAATTCCATTTTTTTTAGTTATAAATTTGATTATAAGAAAATTTGATGATTTAAAAATGATACATTAACTCTTTGCACTCCGTTGTCAATATGTGCATGACGGGCCGATGACCTGCTACAACTCCGTTGTCAATAACATATTGACAGGGCTTGGTGCCCTTATTTTTATTTATATCAAAAAATAAATTTCAAAATATTATTTTTTGTCATGTTTTTCATTGTTTTATCATAGTAACCAAAAGTTTTGGGAAAATTTGGATTTTTAATTAAATTTTTAATTAATTTTTTAATTGTTTTATTATTGGATTTACTAATATAACGCCATCTTTGGACCATCAAAAATTCAAGAACGGATTGTCCGAATTTGTCCAACTTGCTTTTATCATGTTCCACATTTTTTTCTTAGTTTACCTTTACTTTTTTTACAGATATGTTGATCCAATTAATTATAATTTGGGAAAGTTTGGCCCCTTATAAATAATATGATTTTAGTGCTTTTTCACACATAAAATTCGATAAATTAATTTTATTTAAAAGTTTATAAATTCTAACTTATCAGAGAAACAAAGTGAACTATACCACTTGATTTGATCAAGGCGGAAATCGGCATCCTAGATTCTGGCGGGAAATATCTAACGGTTTTTCAAATCAGCTGATTGTTTGTTTATATTAGCTATATTTTAAAAATTGCACAAAAATTTTAACAATAAAGTTATTTTTGTGTAATCCCTAGTCGAAACAAGTAATTTGTAGACCAGGGGTGCATAATTATCGTCAAACAACGTCCATCCAAGGTCAACTAGCCTGACTTTAGGCTCTGGGCGAATTACATTATTTTAAGTAGAGAGGAGAGCCATGAAAACCTGTCCCCTTTGTTTGAAAATGCTATTATTATTATATTTTAACTATTTTTTAAAAAATTAATGACTTATAATGACAAAATAGAGAGAAATAATTCACCATCTGCCATTTTTAAAAGGCACTGAGACAAATTTGAGTAAAAAATGTATAAAAAGTGATAATTTATCAAAAATCAGTGATAAAACTGGCATACAGATGGCAGGATGATAGCTACGTATACAAATTGTAGCAATATTAATTAAAATAAATAAATTTTCAACAGAGTCAACATTCTCATACGTACTAATACTTCTAATAAAATAAAAATTATTTATCTCACATTATTTGAAGAAAATACGAAGAAAAATGGCTAATAAACAATAATTTTAAACATTTGTGTAGTAGAATACAGTATTTCATCCGCGAGAGGGATAGTATGATTGTTTGTTTACACGAGAGATCAAATTACAGTCTGGGATCATGTTTCAGTTCATAAATTGTCTTCGTGAGTTGGAAAAATTTTTTAGAATTATGAAGTATTTGGTATTATTAGATGCGGAATATCATCAAGAATGTAAATATATAAAAATTTTTTTTATCCGATGCCCGAAATCATGAATAATTTGAAAAATTATGTATTGTTTACATATGCAAATTAGGCCTTATTTGCTTTCGTATTTTTTTCTCTTGTTCTTTTGATTCTTCATCCAAAACTAAAAAAGGGTATCAGAGTCCGATATATTGGCCGACAAAATCCAATTTTTTCGTGTCAAAATATTAAAAATGCAAAAAAATTATGGCAAAAAACAAAAAATCATAATTTTTTTAAATGGACGTGCTAGAGCAGTAGACCGTTAAAAAAAATTTTTTTAGGAGCGCAAAGGGTTAATAAATAAAACCTTTCCACATGTATTATATCTACTCTAAAAATATTTTTTAATTTAGGTTCTGCTCTATATCCAACCAAAGGAACAACTAATTTGCATCTTGATATAAGTGATGCAGTAAATGTTATGGTGTATGTTGGTATTCCAAATGATGGAAAAGATGAAGTTCATATACAAGGTAAGATAAGCCAAGAAAATTTAAATAATTACAGATTTATTACAATTAATGAAAAATTTCCCATTGAATATAATTATAATCAATATTAATATATAATATTTTTCTTTTTAAAGAGGCATTAAAAGCAATAGATGAAGGGGGTTGTGATTCCTTAATGAGGAAAAGAGTTAGAGAAAAAAATGTGAAACCTGGAGCTCTGTGGCATATTTTCAATGCAAGGGATGCTGATAAAATAAGAGATCTTTTAAACAAAGTAAGTTGTTATTAGCTTATTAAAACATACATATATAATATTTTTAAAATCAAACTATCTTATAGGTGGCAATGGAAAGAGGTGAAAAATTGGAACCTCATCATGATCCTATTCATGATCAGAGTTGGTATTTAGATGAAGAACTTAGAGATCGTCTATATAAAGAATATGGAGTTGAAGGTTATGCAATTGGTCAGTGTCTTGGTGATGCTGTATTTATTCCTGCTGGTGCTCCTCATCAGGTTAGTTATAACTATTATCCATTTGCATAATAATTTTTAGTTATCTCTCTAAATTGTGCAAAGGTACTTGAGGAACCTGTAAAGGCCCACTTTATCTAATTTGAAACAATAAAAAATTAAATAGAACATATATTGGTTATGTTTTAATACAATTATTATAATATTTCACAGTTTATATATAATAAATTATATTTAATAAAAATATCAAAAATAAAACATTCACATATACTAGACATATTAAATGTAATCATCAGTATTTAACTCAAATATATAATAGGGATATACTCAAATAATTAAAGGGACATACTCTATTTGTAATTTCATTTTTTGTTTAACTTTTTTTTTTATTTAATCTTTTTTGCTCCAGAGAGAGAATTATTTTGCAGACGTTTTCTCATTAAACTGTTAAAATTTTAGTATATTATTAATTAATGAAAATATTTCATTCCTATAAAGTAATTTTTCTGAAAATATGTTAATCAGTCTGCAAAGAAAAATCCTGTCAAATATGATATGAATTTATATGCAAGGAGCAAAACAGTAACTTATTCTATTTATGCATATGAATAATTGGCACTATGGAGATCCTCATTACTATAAGTTCTTATAATATACTTTGCATATATGATATCCATGCAAGTTGATATGGATATCATATGATATCTATGCAAGTTGATATGGATATCAATATGTATTAATCATGCGTTATTTTGTTTATTAAATTTTTATTATATAGATCAGCAAATGTTTGAAATAGTATTACAGGAACATCAGGAAGTCCCCAACTTAGAATGGGGTTGTATTCAAAATTTTCAGTTGTAATTCGATTCCATCATTGAATAAATGCTGTTTATTCAATGAGTAATTTGAATAAATGCTGTTTATTCTTTAAAATGAGGAAATTATATATTTTATACTTAACAAAATTTTATTTGGATAAAACTAAAGAAAATGCAATGTAAAAACAAAGATGAAATGATTAAGTTATTTTCCTGTGGCTGCATGATAAAGCAATCATTTACCATCTTGAAAGATTGGGTTCAATTCTGGATCTTACATATCATTTTCCAAGAAGACTTCAGGCCTGACCTTATTGAACTCTATCCTTCATTTTCCAATTGATCCCATTTTAGATGTTGGACAGTCTGTGGAGGCTCTAAAAGTATTTGCTGCCAAAAGTTTCCATTAGCAGATTAATTCAAATTAATCTAGCAAAAATAAGCAATTATTTTTTAATATCACTTTCCAATCATTGGCTGAGTACAGGAATCCCTTGATTAGTGCGGTTAATAAATCCTTGCAATACACCGCATATATCAAACTAAAAAACTAATGGGAATAATTATACTGAATCCTGGAAAATATCAAAATTATAAACATTACATGTACTTTAAATCATTTAGGAATATGTATAGGTATTTAGAAATTTATAGTAAGAATTAAAATTTATTTTTCACAAAAAAAGTTTTTTTTTACAAATTGCAGGTCTGCATACATCAGGTACTGGAGAGGAACTGAAGCCGTTGCTCTATATAATATTATAATGGCTATTATTAAGTAGTTACCATTCATGCTAAATTTATTAATAAATAAAATTACAAATGAATTTAAAATATAAAAATTGGATGACAAAAGTCGTAATATTAATTCAGAATTAAATAAATTAAATAAATTTATTCCATTGCTCTAAATTTGTAGACTACAATCCCCAAGATTCAGTTGCCAATGTTTCTGAGGGTTTGCAAAAAAAAAAAAAAAAAGATCGTACTAGTTGAACTGCACTAATCAAATTTGGCACCACATACATCAAGGGAAGTCCTCAAATTTTTTTGTGCACTAATCAAAACCACATTATTCAAACCTGCACTAATCAAGGGATTCATGTATTACATAGTGGTAATGTGACATTTCAGACTAAACTACAAATTGCTCCCATCTGTGGTAGAGCCAATAGGATATTACAATTGGTAAATCAATGCCTGGGCCAAAACCATGAAAAATTTTTCAGAAACATGGAATCTGAATTATATGGTTCCAAGCATTTAAGATGGGGTTGAATGAGTTGAGCCTGGACAATTAAAAAATCTGGAAGTATGAAACCCGAAATTAAATACAAATACTACATGGTGAATAAACAAGCATGCTTCCATCCTGGCAATAACTTGGCCATTCAGTCAATTGGCTACCATTATTGCAAAATTATTGATGATTGTTGTCATAAATGCAGATTTTTATCATAAATTGGGGACTCCCTATATATAAACAGTCCTCGACTTGGATAATCCAGTCTTCCGTTGTCTACCATTACTATTAAAATTACTACTAAAATGTTGTTGGTCATTTTTGACTTAATGATTTTTTTTGATCTATGATGGGATTATTAAAACCTTATTCCATTGTAGATTATAACTAGAGAAGCATCTGTATTTGATATCTTTGAATTTGTTGATTATCATCATCATTTTAAATACAGGTACTTTCCTTCTTATGATTATTCAACTTATGATAACTTTATATTACAATTGCCTTTATAATATTCCAGACTTGGCTTTTTTCATAACATATTGGCTAAAAATACTTTTTTGTTTTATTAAAAATGCAGTAAAGCAATTGCTTACCACTTTGGAGAATCTGGGTTGAACTGAATCCAGTCCAAGGTGATATTACACCTTGGACTGGATTCAGTTTCAGATGATTTTGTTAGAGGATCCTGGATCAAATCTGGACAATACTACCACCTTGAAGAATAAAATCTTCTATTATCACTACTATAAAATTATAATACTTTTGAATAGTAATGATTTTTGACTTACAATTTTTTTGGCCTAAGGATGGGTGTTATCAAAACATAACCCCATCATAAATAGATGACTGTATATAAAATATTGTAATAAGTTAATATAGATTCTAAACACTATTGTTTTTGTTTCAGTTTTCCTCAGCTTTTATGCATAGCAGCAATAGCAAATTTCATTTGGAAGATTAACAAAGTTTGTCTTTATCATACATGTGTATGTGTTTGTTTATAAAATGATCTTTGCAGTTTAACTAATCATCATATTAAAAGACATCTGTTACCATATTAATCAAATTTAGTTCATATGGTTTTTTAAAGAAATTTGGAATTTTCTGTAGAAAAGAAAGCAAACCAAATACATGAGCTTATAATTATCATTATAGTAAGAATTTGTTGTTTATAATTCATAGTTTACAAGTTCCTGGTTTTGAGTTAATTTTCAAGAATCAAGTATCAACAAAATCAAAAATATGAATAATTATTGCTATTCATAAATTATTCATAAAAATGACACTTCAAACTACTTATGTAGCTATGTAATATAATATCACTAAGTTTGTAGCAGAAATTCTTTTCATTTTCCTATGAAATTAGAACAATTAAAATGGCAAACCAAGAAGCAGAAGTAGCCTGCTTTCTAGCTACCATGGTTTCATGGTTAAGTGGCACATTATGTGGCAACTTTCATTCCTGGATTATGTCTAAGGCAGTACAGGTAGGCCTCGATTAGTGCGAATAATAGGTCCTGCAAATTTCTCGCACTATTCGAAGTATTAACTATATGTAAAATATGGTAATTGGTTCTTGCTTTGTGAGATTCTGGCCATTAGCCAACCTCACAATGAATAACCACAATACTAACTGTTTAAGAAATATTTATTTTCATATTTTATATCATTGTTCATCATCTAAATTAATAACTTACCAGGAATTGCATCTCATACCATCATCAAACTAACCGCCAAATCGAAACCAAAATAAAAATCAATTTTTAATCAATCAAAAATCTTTACCATAACAAAGCTGAATAATAATAATGTTAAATAGCTAACAGCGAAAAAGCCCATCTTTCTGGCATTTTCAAAGCCAAGTGACTGTTCTTGGACTGCTCCTCATCCGGTTTTACTAATCAAACAGTTAACGGAAAAAGTCCATCTTTCTGATGTTTCACCCCTTCAAAACAGTTAATGGCAAAAAGCCCATCTTTCTGATGTTTCACCCCTTCAAAAGTACAGTAATGTTAAACATTTAATGGCAAAAAGCCCATCTTTCTGATGTTTCACCCCTTCAAAGCACAGTTAACAGAAAAAGCCCATCTTTCTGATGTTTCACCCCTTCAAAATCTTTAACAGCAAAAAGCCCATCTTTCTGATGTTTCATCCCTTCAAAGCCGTGACCGTTCTTGGACTGCTCCTCGTTCGGTTTTACTAACCGAAAATTTTGACTGTTCTTGGACTGCTCCTCATCTGGTTTTACTAACCGAAAATTACGTGACTGTTCATGGACTGCTCCTCGTCCGGTTTTACTAACCGAAAATTAACTATTGTTCTTGGACTGCTCCTTGTCCAGTTTTACTAACCAAAAATTAACGAAATTTGTTAATTGACATCATAAAAGGAGGCAGAGCTTTGTTAGTAAGAATGTTTGTTAATTGACATCATAAAAGGGGATGGACATTTGTTAGTAAGACTGATCTATATTGTTCTTGGACTGCTCTTCGTCCAGTTTTACTAACCGAAAATTAACATTAATTTGTTAATAAAAGGGGACGGACCTTTGTTAGTAAGACTGGTCTATGCTTACAACATGCAAAAGGAAGCGGAGCTTTGTTAGTAAGACTGGTCTATGCTTACAACTCACGGTTTTACTAACCGAAAATTAACGGTAATTTGTTCATTGACATCATAAAAAGCTCCTCGTTCGGTTTTACTAACCGAAAATTAACATTAATTTGTTAATTGACATCATTAAAGGGACGGACCCTTATTACTAAGACTGGTCTATGCTTACAACTCGCATTAATCGAATATTTGCTCGTAAAGACTGGTCTATGCTTACAACTCGCATTAATCGAATATTTGCTCGCAGTAACTGTTTGTTAATTGACATCATAAAAGGGGACGGACATTTGTTAGTAAGACATTTGTTAATTGACATCATAAAAGGAGATGGATCTTTGTTAATAAGACTATTTGTTAATGGACATCATAAAAGGAGGCGGAGCTTTGTTAGTAAGACTAGTTCATTGCTTACAACTCGCATTAATTGAATATTTGCTCGCACTAAGTGAAAAACGGTATCATTTTTATAAGTTGCACTAATCGATTACCGCATTATTTGAACTCACACTAATCGAGGCCTACCTGTAATTCATTTGTATAAAATCTCAACTGTTTATCTGATGATGATATTTAAAAATTCTTTAACATCTGTATGACAAATAAGCTTGTTTTATTACAATTTACTTGATTTTAAAGGCTATGTTTTTATTTCTTTATGATTAAATAATGATTTATTTAATTAAACTGTTGTTTTTTATTGTACTTAATTTTATTATGGTCAAATTTCATTGTTGAGAATGGAACTCTAATTTTAATATGTTTTTGGGAAATTAATTCTTGATTTATGAGTGCATTTCAGGAATTCCTGTACACATTTATAATACCATTAATTATGATTATCTCTGTAAATTATTGCTTGTTTGTTTAAATAGCTTCCAGTCAAAATTAGCAGTCTGAGAAAATGTGATTATAGATTTAGCTTATCTCTTTTAATTAATTAATGCCAAGTATTTTAATAATCCCTATCAAGCAACATTGATGAGAATTTGGATTAAAGAAATCATATATTATTGTAATAGAAATTTCTAGATAATCCAAAATATAGTTCATTACTGAGCCCTTATTGCACATCTAACAGTTCAAGAAAAAGTCTTAAAATACAAACACAAACAGTCTAAAATAAAACTTTTTTTACTCCTACTTTGGTCAATTTTTTCCCATCTTGCTTCCATCTTTCTTATCTGATTATCAGTTTTTATATCCCAATCTTTTTATTTAATTTTATTTTGTATTCTTTAAGAATTTATTTTATTAATAAAATAAAATACTTTTATGTAATAATAAAGTATTGCAGTTTATCAAAATATGTAAGATTAATATATAGAGTTGTTTGGAAAGTAATTTTTGACAATTTTTTATAGTATATAAATATTTTATTTAATTATATATTGACTACTTTGATCCAATACATTTTGCCATCTTTCTGGTAATAGTATGATTCCATGCTTGTAGAATTTCTGTTCTTTGGTTGCAAAAAACTGAACCAAATGATTTTTGACATGTTCATTTGAACTAAATGTTTTGCCATCTAAAGAATTCTTTAAAGATCAGAACAAATAATAATCAGAAGGTGCTGGACTTAGCAAACATGGTAGGTGCAACATACACATCCCCACATCCCATTGAAACGTAACAGCTTCTGGCAAGTCATCAAACTTGTATGAAGTCTGGCATTATTATGATGAAACATTATGCCTTTTCTGTTAATCAGCTCTGACCTCCTCTGTATGATGTAATCACTCAGTTTGTCCAATTGGTAGCAGTACACTTCCAAATTAATTGTGGAATTGTCTGGTAGAAGCTCAAAAAAATTTCCTTGAAATCCTACTAAACAAAGAGCATCACTTTTGTGATGAATATCGGATTTCAGAGTGCTTTGAGCCGGCTCATCTCTTCTGCTCCGTGATCGCTTGCATTCGACTTTGTTATAAACAATCCATTTTTCATCACCAGTTATGATTCACTTCAGAAAGGGATCATTTTCTTGGCGATCTTCAACAGTTATGATCCGCTTCAGAAAGGGATCATTTTCTTCACATTTTCATCAGCAGTTACGATCCGCATCAGAAAGGGATCATTTTCTTCAACGGAGCGCAGCAATCACAGATGTCAATGCAATGGAGCAAATCTCTTTCTTTGAGAACATGTGGAACCCAAATATTGAGCTTTGAAATGAAACCAAGTCATTTCAAATGGTTATAAATGGTTGAATTCGACAAATTCAGTCTTGTAGCAATTTTTCATGTTGTTATTCAGCAATTTGCTTCAATCAGTACCTTTATTTTGCTATCATCAGCTTCAATTGATTTTCCAACACATGGTACATCTTTAATATCGAAATTGTCAAAACGAAATTTTGCAAACCAGTTTTATGGTACTGGTGTTCTGTTAACACATCTTCTCCATACACTTCACATAACTTTTTTCGTGCTTGAACAGTATTCTTACCTTTTTGGTAATAAAAAAGCAAAATATGCCAAAAATGCTCCTTTTTGTTTTCTATTTTTGATATGACACCAAAAAAAAAGAACTGCACAGAATGAAAAAAAAATTCATAAATATCAGCTGTCAAAATTTATAATGACAACATGGCTTAGAATGAAATTGGCAGGTAAAAATACACTAACACCACTTGTGAAAAAAATGAAATTACTTTCCGAACAACCCAATAATTAATTCTATTAATGTTAGCAATAAATATTAAAACTTGAAGATAATGCTTGATTATATCTTAAATAAAGTTTGTTTTTTCTACTATTTGGTGCTTGACTACATATAATCTAGCAATGGGAAGTAAGCTGAGTTTTAATTATAATTTTGTATTAATAAAATATTTATTGCTGGAGTCTGTTTAACTTAATTATTTAATATAATTAACCCTCAATTTACATGGTACTTGAACTGCAGTTTAACACTGTTTAAACCCAACATCACAGTGTCAAAGATATGATCACAGTAATATTCTAGACTGCAGACAACAAATAACAAAATCCTTAGCTGTTTCATCAGTATTGGTGAGCAACCTCTATGTACAATACAATGTATAGATACAATACAATGTCCTGTACAGTACCTGTACAATACAATATATAGATCTTTAATTTTTATATAATCATCAAATATTAGAATTGTTAATTAAATGCATATAGTAATTTATAATGATCAAAAAATAATAAAATATCAGTCATGTTAATCTTTCAATAAAATATTTTCTTAACATTGATCCAAACATGGATCACAACTTAAGATTTGGAAGTGAATGACAAAACTCTTTAGCTCAATGTGAAGAGATTTATAAAGAATTAAATAAAAGCAAAAAGCAGACATTGATAATGAATTTTATTGAACCAATTCTGAAAATTTCTTTAGAACATGAATTAAAAAAATCTGAGATAGAGGAAATTAGCACAAGTAATGGTGATTTTGAACTGAGAAAAAAGACTATTTTAATGTTAGCAAGAGAAGAAGATATGGAATAAACTTTTTTCATATAATTTGAACAATCCACATTTTTATTTCTTAAATTTTTGTTGTATATCTGTATAAAATTAGTTTTTATTTATTTATTTTAAATAAAAATTATTTAATTAAGTGTTATAGAACCTATTCTTTGATTTTCTTTACAAATGTCAGTCTTGATCTACACAATTTTTATTTACATGGTACTTTTGCAGAACCAATCTCTTATGTAAATCGAGGATTAAATGTATAACAAATAAATAGCAAGGAAATATATGATATTATTGATTGATTTTTATTACAGGTACGGAATTTACATAGTTGCATAAAAGTTGCAGAGGACTTTGTGTCTCCAGAAAATGTTGCTCATTGTTTTACATTGACACAGGAATTTAGACAGTTATCTGATACCCATACAAATCATGAAGATAAATTACAGGTAAGTGATGTTAAATTAATATTTAATAAAAAAAAAAGCAATCTCCACTTAAAATAATTTTAATTTCTTTAATTTTCAGATCAAAAATATAATATATCATACAGTAAAGGATGCCTTAGCTTTACTTCAAACAAAATCACCCGGAGATGTGTAAAAAATAGAAAAATAGCTTGATGTACCTGTACAAGCTTGATTATTTTTTAATTGCCATTTCATGGCAGCATAACTAGTCCTTCATCACTTTCAAGAAAACTGCCATTAGATATCATTAAAAACATTATTTTTTAATAAGGATAAAAATTTCAGTTTATTTCTAGTAATGAAATTTCTTATTAAGAGAATTTTCCTGAATTTTGAAATTAAATTATAAATAGTGAAATAGTATTTGATGATATATATCAAAATTTTTGTAATTTTAATTTTGAAATGCTATGTATTAAATTAATGCATACCAAAACATTATTAAAACAAGTTAAAATTATTTCAAATGTTTAAATAACTCATACAATATTGAATTGAAATTGAACTTTATTAATTGAAAAATGAATAAATTTTAATAGAGTTACACTATGATCAATTTAATTTCTAAAATATTAGAAATACATGATGATATAAATTTTTATGTAAAAATTTGTAAATATAATTGTGCTGTGCTAAATTACTATTCATTATTTTCACAATATTTTGTTACCACATCATGAATAGAATTAGCCACATAGTTAAGATTTTTGTGATTTAAACCACTCATATTCATTCTACCCACTGTAGGCATATAAATATGATAGTGATCCTTCAGGTATAGCGTTTTTGTACCTGAAAAATAAATTTAATGTATAAAGTATTACTATATTCAAATTTTCTCTTTTTGAAGTGTTCAAGAATTTTTGTTGTTTCATCTTTGGCAATATGGAAATGTATTATTATGAAAAGAGAAAAATAAAATTATTTTTCTATAAAATATATAAATAATTATGCTCTAAAAATCTTATTTATATTCCTTTTCTAAAATAATCTTAGAAGCTAATGAATAAAGTTTTTCACAATTTCTTAAATCACAAATTTTAAATTAATATTTAATTTAGTTCTGATAGTTACAAAAGCAGAAAAATTTAAAAATAAATAAATAGGAAAAAATTATTGCATAACATTTTTATTTAATAGCTATTTTAATGTGCAAAAATTATGTAGAAATATCAATAAATGATTTTTAAATTAAAATTGTTAGTTTTTTCAATATTTGATCTTGGTTTTGTTTAATATATTTAGGGGGAAATTTTAAAATTATTAAAGCCAATTTACTATTATTATAAAGATTTTTGATATATTATTTTTGTGTAGTTTGGCTACATAATAATAAAACGAATTTCTAAAGAACAAATAAAATGGATATACTTGTATGATGTTATATTCTCGTTTTATCTCATTTTAATTTTAAAATGTCATCATTTTAATTATAATAATTCAGAATGATTCAGTTCAGTGTCATATAATCATAAAATCTAAAGAAAATTAAAACTATAAATTCAATATTTCTTTGAGGAATAATAAATTAATGCTGAATTATAAGACAAATTATAATTAATTTAAAGAAACTTACATAAAATGCAAGTACTTATAGTTCTCCTGACAGTGTATTAGAACAACCCATATTTGATAAATGTAAATTATGGAATTTGAGAAATACTAGTTGAAAGTTTCTAATGGTTAAATCATTAACATAATCATAATGAAAAGCTATTGTAGAATTTAAATGGAAATTATCATTAATAATAATTAGTTTGCAAGTTATTTTCAATTAAGAGATACTATAGATTTATTCTGCAATTTGTGGAGTTTTTTACATGTTCAAATTTGATATTTTTAAATCTAAAATTATAATAATAAAATAGAGCAAGTGTGCAGTCAAAAGATACACCTATATTTATAAATCCATAATTTAAAGTTTATAAAAAGACCTGTAACTACAAGCATAGTAGTGTATATGATAGATTGTTAGAGAAAAGACTATTTCTTGAAATCCAACAATGCTTAAATTTAATATATATGAATGCACTCATTAATAAATGTAACAGCTAAATAAATTTTATGAACATATTTTAAGCAGAGATAAAAATTTAAGGCCATATGTGATATTTATGCAAAAAAAGTAGTTTAATGAATTTTTATTCACATTTTATGGAAATGCAACACAAAGATATACATCTGCATATTTCTGAAACTGTAGAACTCTAAACCTTAAAATAGGGAACCTATTGTATATGGAAATCACAAAAGATGACATTAAAATAATCACTCTGTTAAAGATAATTATAACCAGATATTTCTGTTAAAGATCATAATTACAAATATTTTATTTCATAAATTATGATCTTATCTTAGAGCTGCATGAAACACACTTTATAAAGCAAAAAGTACAGAAATAGAGACTATAGAAGGTTCTAATCACTAAATCATTAGAGTTTTTATTCTTGTACAATTTATTTCAAAAATTAAATTTACCTGTAATTCCAGATAATGAAAACATGCCAATATGATTTTTTAAATGTGACCAATTTCCAATTGTTTCTAATTCTTCTAATTTTTCCACTAGTAATAATCTCATTTCCTTAATTCGATCACTCATTGTTTTTATATTTAATTTCCTTTCAAAAGAGAGAGAAATATATATTTTTTGTAATAGAATAAAAACAAAAAAATGAAAATATTGAATATTTACCATTCATTGAATAATTCTGCATTATTCATTATATGTTCAACAATTTTTGATCCATATGAAGGAGGATTAGAATAGTTTCCTCTTATTAAATAAGTAAATTGAGACTTTACATTTATCATCATCATTGGATTATTGAATATAATAGTCAGATTTCCAATTCTTTCACCTTAAAAGTTGTAAAACAATTTTTATATGGATTTTAATTCATAGTTTTTTAATAAAATCTTTTACACAAATCAAAACTTTAAAATAATATATTTCTTCCTTTGATTTTATATATTATATTAATTAAATCATTAAGATTTAAGTTTAAAAATATTTCAGATAAAAAATATTGATTTAAAAAATATTTCAGATAAAAAATATTTTTTAATCTGAATTTTTTATTTTCCTAAATTATCATAGAAAATATATCTATATAAATATCATAACTAAGACAATCAAAAATATGAGATGTGATGGAATCAGAAATGCATAAAAAGATTTATTTTAGAGTAAATATGATAGTTTGTGGGATATGAAGAATATACTTGTATGTAAGCTGAAGGAATTTTTCAAAGGAAAAAAAAATTGAAAAGGAATCAGCTTATACAGTATATAGGGTACAAAAAAATGGAAAATTCTCTGCAAGATCATAAGATTCATAGTTGCACTACGTTTATATCATGCCAGCCATGTGATTTATCATATTTCTACCCTAATAAAGATTATAAAGATCTTATTATTTTGATTTTTATTGTTAAAAATATGTGCTATGTATGACTATACATAAATTAATATTTTTGTGGATATTTAAATATTGGATATTGCACAAATATTGTCAAAAGTATATAAAGTAGTTCTGTCTTCCTTGCGCTATAGTGCATCTTATGGTAGTGGCTGGATATGCCATATGTATTTCTAAATACAGCTGTTTCTTCTTGATTATATTATTAAAAATATATGGATATATGTGAATGTTCATACAGGGAGTCTCCAATTTAAGACTGATTATGATGAAAATTTGTACTTACGATAACTGCCATCAATAATTTTGCAGTAATGGCAGTCAATTGACCAGATGGCCAACTTGTCACCAGGATGGAAACTTCTTATATTTCCTCCATGTCGTATTCGTATTTACCGGTAATTTTAGGTTTCATACCTCAAGGTTTTTCAGGGTGTCCAAGACTTGAATCATTCAATCCCATCCTAAATACATGAAAGCATGGAATTTAGATTCCATATTTCTGAAAAATTTTGATGGATTTGGCTGGGATATCAAATTTTCCTACTGTAAAGTCCTGTGGTTCTACTACAGATGTAAGCAGTTTGTAGTTGAGTATGGAATAGATAACATTTTAATAGCAAATAAGTGGAAAGTGGTATTAAAAAAATATTTTTGCTAGAAACTTGATTAGGTTAGTTTGAATTAAACTGCTAATGGATACTTTTGGCAGTGACCATTTTTAGAGCCCTCATAGACTGTCCAACATTTGTAGTGAGATCAACAGGAAGGTGAAGGATAGGGTTCACTGATCCTAGTCAGGCCTGAAGTCTTCTTGAAAAATGATATGTAAGATCCAGAGTTGAACCTAGACCCTTCAAGATAGTAAATAACTGTTTTACCATGCATCCATCCATAGAAAAATAACTTAAGCATTTCATCTTTGTTTTTACATTGTATTTTCTTTAGTTTTATCCATACAAAGTTCTGGTAGGTATGAAATACTGTACATAATTTCCTCGTTTTAAAGGATAAACAGTGTTTATTCAACATTACTGTTTTTAGTGGTTGGTGAACATAATCTCCATTTATAATAGTGTGCCTAATTATAATAATCGTGTTCTGAGTTATGATTGATTTGAATTGTGACCAAAATTTTTGAACGTAACCCTGTCATAAGTCAGGGACCCTTGTATTTAAATAAATTCAAAAATATTAAATTATTGAGTTTTCACAAATAAGATTGAGGATGTATAGATTGATCCTTTTTAAAGAGTAAACATTACTGCTGCTAATTCATGTATCATCAGCATATATTAAATTTAAATATATTAATCTCTGATGTTTCTGATTGGTAATTTTTGCATTTTCAAATATTTCAGATCATCTAGAAAATATGGAATGATCAGTTTGATTTCAGATATCAAATATGTATTTTTGATGATTGCATTGTATGGGTCAACTTTCCACTTCCATCAGTTGCAGCAAAACTTCTATTACATATTTGCTTATTTTATCATTTAAACTTTGTTAAATATTTTTGTTGAGAATCAAAAAAGCGGAAACTTTTAAATATTTATTTGATATTTTTTATCAAAGAAATACTTAAATAAAATTGAATTATGGAGAACATGACACAAAACGATTATGATGCTCTTCATTCCACATTTTCTTCATATCACATTGCGATTTTTCAATGCTGTAACTTTTGGCGTATTGTTGAATATTTCAATAATGAATTAAATTTTGAAGATTTTTAATTATAAAAAATTATCTGTTTATTTCAATGTCATATTGCTCTAATATTTAAAAGTTGGAGGTTGGTTTTTACACACATTCACATTTTTACTGATTTTTCAAACTTTGAATTAGGGGTGTCTGCTTATACATGGATTAACCTATACTCGTATATAAGTATATATAGTATTAAATAGATAAGAGTGAAAATATGAGGTAAATTTAGGATGTAATTTAAAATAGTAATTAATTATTCTGTGTATTAACTTCAAAATATCAGTTTGTATATATAAAATATCCGATTATGCAAATATTTTATTGCTTCAAATAAATATATATTCTTGATTCAAATTATTAATTTGTTTAATGAATATCAGTTGAGCCTGAAGATTATTATTTAATGGTGAAAATATTACAGAATTTTATTTTATTGTCTTAGTTACTTTATTTAATTATATAATTTTTATTTTAATTACCATATAAGCTAAAATTTTTAGAGAATGATTGAGCACAAAATAATTCAAATCCTCGAGAAGCAAAATATCTAACCGGCCATCCATCAAGTTCCCAATCTCCAGAAACAAAACCTTGATAAGCACAGTCAAAAAAAGGAAAATGTTGTTTTTCCTATAAAAATAAAATGTTAATAAATTGCAAATAAATAGAAATGCTTATTATTGTAAAAAAATACTCATATTAAAAAAAATTAAAAAAATACTCATATATAATAATAATTGTACATTTATAGGAAAAAGCAAAAATGGCCCTCCTAACTTTACACTGTAGCCCATGATGTATTCTCGTAAAACACGGGAACAAAAACATTTGAATTGTGAATAGTTGTTATATTCTCATTGAAAAATTGTTAACTACTGTTAACAGTTTTTCAATGAGAAAAATAGCTTATGCATTTCATCTTTGTTTTTACATAGATCATAGTTTTATCCATACAAAGTTCTGGTCTACTATGAAATACTGTACATAATTTCCTCGTTTTAAAGAATAAACAGTGTTTATTCAACATTACTGTTTCTAGTGGTTGGTGAACATAATCTCCATTTATAATAGTGTGCCTAATTATAATAATCGTGTTCTGAGTTATGATTGATTTGAATTGTGACCAAAATTTTTGAACGTAACCCTATCATAAGTCAGGGACCCTTGTATTTAAACAAATTCAAAATATTAAATTATTGACAAACTTAAATGTCTTATGACGCAATATCGCTTTCTAAATTTTTCAATGAGAATATAACAAATAAAACGCTTTTTTGCACTAAAAATATTTGTTGAATTTACAATAATATCAATATATAATTTAAAAAAGTTTCACGTTTCGTGAAAGTTATTATTAAATTAACTTTATATTTTGGTTTCGATTCAGGAAAAATAACACAATGGCAGAAAAAAACATTCGATAACATTAGCACACAAATAACATTTGATATCGATGCATTTGATAAACATAGATATTCTATATTTATAGTATTGCCTGCAAATATTTTTCTCCTCGGTCCATGTTCGAAAAGGTTGCTCATCCCTAATGTAAAAGTTACCAGTTATCTTTTCTTATAACAATAATTCTTTTAGATTATTTATAAGATACAGTAAAATATGTAATTCGTAGGTAAATAAATAATAGGTAAAAAATAATAATTTACCTATTTTAATGCTGTAATTTGTAGGTAAATAAATAATAGGTAAAAAATAATAATTAGGTATCTATTTTAATGCTTTATTAAGATAGGTACCTAATTATTAGCTTTTTACCGATCTCCTCTATCTTCGTCTTCAACACTGGGCTGCTGATATTCACGCCTCACCCGCTAATTATAGAAAACCATTGATTTAATGCTTCTTTGACTTCTGGATCCTTTCCATTACGCTTTCTTTTGGATGTTCCTGGAATTTCTTTTCTGTAATGTCCACTCATCATGCAGTTGATTTTCTTGTTATATGAGATGCACTATGCTAGATTTTGGTTTATTTCAGCGAGTCTACGATGGCTTGTATTAAATGGCTGGCTTTTAATTTTATCTAGCAAGGCAATTTTACTCGAAAGTGTAAAATCCTTTATTGACATCTTGGCAAAGATTTCAAAATTTTAAATAAAATCGACACTGTAAAGGAATATCGTTATGTACAGTAAAGGTAGACTCTTAAATAGATGCACACTTGCCAGACTCATGATGAAAGATAACTGATTCTCATCACACTAGTGTTGCCAAATACAGTATGGTTATGCATTATTTATCAACGATGATATTTACTTATAATTTTACTAAAGAATGGATGTTTATATTAATGCGGCGACAGTGTTTCGACGATGCGTACGCGAAAAAACGACTAGCTCCATTGTGTTAGTCTATTATCTTGAAGAAAGGTTTAACCTAAAAAATTACCGGTACAATAAAATGTTGTTATAATTTTTTATAAAGATTTTTTTAAGAAAGCACACAACAAGTATTAGTGTACGTAGTATTGCCATACTTTCGAAAAATCCCTAAAATATATCAAAAATTGGAAATTTCTTTTCTGCTATTTTGTTCCAATTAAGCGTTTAAATTATATATTAGTTTGGTTTCCGTTCTTTGAGATTTGGCTCAGTTATGCGGCTGTCATTAAGCGGAATTCACTGTATTATGATAATTGTCTTTGCTCCAGGATGAAATCTGAAATATTTAAATTTATCTTCAGGTAATAGAAATAAAGAATCACTGAAAAAATATTTAAGAATTATAAATATCTCTCTTAACATCTTTATGCTGAATAAAAAATATTTAGTATACTTCGAAAATTTTTACATATATAATAAAATATAAAGGATATAATACCTCCATAACATCAGCAATAATCTTCCATTGCTCTTGAGTTGGATCAACTCCAGTTGGATTATGTCCACAAACATGAAGAAGAATAATGGATCTTTCAGGAGCATTCTAAAATTAAATTTCCTCTAATAAGCTTTTAGTCTGCAGTTTATAATTAATAAATTATAGAACTTTATTTTAACTGTACTTGTAAATCTTCTAACATTCCATTAAGATCAAGATCTTTTGTAGAAGAATCCCAATAACGATATCTTTTTATATCGCAAAATCCAGCTAAAGGAAAAACAATATGATGGCTGGCTAGGAAAAAAAAAAATATAAGAATATGAAACTTTTAAAAAGAAATCAAAAATAAAAGCAAAACATTTAAGAAACTAAAACACATCCAAACTGAAAAAGTAAATACGATATAAAATATACGTGACTAAAATAATCATCAAATATGAAAAATGTACAGATATTTCTTTCGATTTCCCAGTTTAGTATTCAGAAAATGTACGTAATAAACATAGCGACTTTATCTTTAAATGTAATTTAAATTTTGAAATACTGTACAGTACCCTTTTTCTCAGATCGATGTGATCGTTTAAAACAAATAAAATAAAACTTCAAAGTTTAGGAATTTATCCAAGAATGGAAAATCACAGACCGTTGAATCCTTCATAGGAATAACTTCTGAATTGAAGTACTGTAATTTTATTTAAAAAAATTTAAAATACATAAAGAAATAGTAAGAAGCGTCTAACATGAAAATTAGAGCGAAGTTTAATTCTATTTTTCTGTGTTTAGAAATAAAATAAAGCAAAGTCATTGAGGATTGTTCTGATATCAGTATTGTAATTTAGCAAATTACAATATTGATGTCAGAACAATTATTGTCATAAGTAAATAAAAATTCCAGTTTTTACTTTTACAACCATTTCCTTTTAAGCATTAACATAACCAGGCCTATTTTCAGCTCTGATCACCTTGATAACAGATTGACAATGATGCTTCCTATCAGTCTAGCACAGCCATTCTCAACCTGGGCCCGAGGGCAACATATAGCCCGCCAAGCTTTTACGTGCGACCCGGAACGCACAGTAATGAATTTAATGAAAGCGCGGAATTCTTCTCCCACATGCTAAAAATAAATAAAAATTCTGATATTAAAAGTTTTTTTTAACATCTGAAAAAATTAGAATTTTCCTAATTTGCTAGGTCCTTCCTGATGCACTCATAAAATTTTTTTCACGTGACATCAACCGGCTGCCGACTGTTGATATAGCATGTTGCGGCCCGCTTAATGTAACAAACAAATGTACGTGGCCCGAGGAAAAAAAGGGTTGAGAACCGCTGGTTTAGCACTTATCAAAATTTTAAATTGAGACTTTCTAACTTACCTAATATGATCGCTCAGATATTTATTTAACTTTACTGCTTAATTTGTTAAGGGTTTAATCATTTCAAAAATTGTTTTACAAATATGAGAAAAATGTTTTCAGAGAAAATTCCAAGAAATAAATAAATAACTATTTAGTGTATGTTTCTAAAAATGAAATAAAATCACTGAGATCGAAAGAAATTCATTTTTTATCCTGTTATTCAATTAATCTTTTTTTTTTAAATTTTTTACAGTTATTTCTTCTGGTATGTTTTAGTCTCACCATTTTTACTTCACTTCTCAAAAGTTAATGTTAAATCTAATTTACTTACGCCAACAAGGATCAGACATATAGAATGTTCGGAAATGAAGACATTTGGTAAGAAATTCTGCACCCATTCTCAATGCTCCAGTCCCACTTACAGTTTGGATGCCAAGAACCTATAATAATCTTCACAATTAATTATTTAAATTAATATAACAGTTTTTTTTATTTTCCTTACTTTATTTTTCATTATATAATGTGAGTTGTATGATTCTTGATTAAAAAAAATTGAATTCTATATTTCATATACATTAACATAAAAAATGCAGAAGTATGAAAAAATATATATTTTTACTTTAAAAATATGCTAGCCAGTGTTTTTATTCTCGTTCAAGATTACCAATTAATAATAGTATATATTAAAAATTGTAATACGCAAAAATAAATAAATATACAGTAAAGTTATAAATTTTAACACTTTTTTACTAATAAATTATTTAGTATGAAAGTATAAAATTGTTCTTCTGTGAGAGTTACGATATATTAATATATTCTATAACAGTGGTCTCAAACTCAAATTGCGAGTGGACCGAATGCCCAATTCAAAAGGAAATGAAGGGCCGAATATTTTAAAACAAAATTACAATGAAAGGAAAATATTTATTTTTCTTATAAAGATATCGAAATAATAATATATAATTATGAGATTATAAAACAGTTTTTTTTATTTTTTAACTACTTGACACTTGATGACTAGGGCTGGCCCGAGAAAACGCGGGGTCCGGTGTAAAGTTGTCGTGTCTTTTAATAATGCCAGAATGGTTGATAGAGTGTCTTCTGTTGAGAATAAGAAATCCAGAATCCTAGGATTTCCTTAAAAATAACAACTACATGCCCTTACCAGATCGCAACAAAGCAAAACAGTTTCGAACAAGAGTTGAATCATGCAGGATCGCGGGGCTTTGTACGATCGCACTGTTTGCAGCATCCTCCGGCTAGCCTGCTTATGACGATGTGAATCTGCTAAAATTTGTAGCCTTTTAAGACAAATTATTGGAAACTATCTTCTTTTGTTACATTTATTAATTTTCATCTGTGAAAAGAACTGTTCGCATATGTACGTACTCCCAAACAGTGCAATTATTTTCATGGCAAATTTTCGTGAGGGGATGATTCATAGATGCTCAGTAACAAGAGCGAAAGTGGGAGTAGGATGGACCTTATTAAAAAACATGCTACAATGTAAATAATACATCCATGGGAAATAGTTATTGATAGCTCAGCGCAGGTTAAGTACAGTACGCTTTAAAACTTTACATTGTTATTTTATCAATTAACGTTAAATTGTAAAAATTTTCTGATTGTAACATGCATTTAAACAAATAGTTAAAACATCTTTGCGGTCATACAAAATTGCTTTGAGGGCCGGATGCGGCCCGCGGGCCACCAGTTTGAGACCACTTTTCTATAATATTTAAAAATCATTATTGGTTAATTTGAGAGCATTAATTGCGATTAAAAAAATAGACAACTATACAGTATTAATGTCTGTTATATAAGCACATAAGTTTTAGAGAGACCGGGACTCTTTTTGTCAGTAGATGACGCCACTTTCCATTCTGGAAGAATACTAAGTGGCGGGGCAAAACAAGCCTTTCCACAGACTACCCAGCTCTGCGAAGGGGATCAGCCGGATTGTGAAGGACGGGGATCGATGAGCCGGGGCATAGTCGGACCCTCTGATGAATATTTTCTAGGGATTCGGTTTTCTAAATTGGAAAACCGAAGCGTTTCCACGCGGCCAATCCAGCTGACGGGAGACCGGGACTAAAAATAACATGGACAGTTATTTGTAACAGACGACAGTACTCATTTCGTGTTTGTTCAAAAATCTTAAAATTTCAGAAGAGGACGTCTAGTAAAAGTTACCATCTGATCACGTTTTATCAGTCAGCTGACGCAAATGTAATGCGACTGATTCAATAAAAACGTTTTAAGAACGACATAACTAAAACTTAGCTTGATTTAAAAGTTGTTATAAATCAATTTCAGTTATTAGTAATTGTTCCTAACAGGGCCGGTTCAACATATAGTCGAGCTTACATATAAATTTACCTGTTAGCACTTCAAGCAGACCGTGTCATAACAAGTGGACTAAAAATGTTTTTTATTTAACTAGAGGAGCGCTTTCGGCTTAATCCGTATTAAATTATCAACTCTTACATAACGTTTTTAGAACATTGATTCTAAAAACGTTATGTAAGAGTTGATAATGGCGGATTAAGCCGAAAGCGCTCCTCTAGTTAAATAAAAAACATTTTTAGTCCACTTGTTATGACACTGTCTGCTTATAAGTGCTAACAGGTAAATTTGTATGTAAGTAAATGCCGTATAAAGCAGTGCATTACTAAAGCAATAATACAGTCGAGAGGAGCGACCGCTCACGGAGCTGATATTTAAGGGACACCAAAGTCGCTAGCGCATTTTCTGTTTTATTATTGTTATTGTAGTAAGACAATTATTTTTTACATATAATTTAAACGGTGAAGGGACTAGGCGACCGCCCAATCCGCTCACCGTTGCGCTCCCTCAAATTACAGAGGGGACGCAACAAAAATTTTCGTTCGGGGCACTGAAAGCTCTAGAGCCGGTACTGGTTCCTATATAACATCCATGTAATAGCTCAGATTAGTTTATGCCATTATCTTATATCTTTGCTATTATATATTAAGTCTAACTGTGATGGTGTCGTCCAAATTAAAATAGTGGAACCTAGAGTAGGTTGTAACCATAGTTGTAACATAAAGCATAGGGACGCAACGGTCTAAATCAATGGTGCCAATTAACAAACGTCAAATATCCAAGCAGTATCAGTTCAGATGAAGAAAAGTAATTTTATTTCATGTGTAATGAAAACTATAACAGTTATAATAATGGGGAACTTTCGATAATTGTCTTAACCATAGTGTGGGGGAAAATTAATACAATGTAGTAAACAAGAAAGGAAGTGAATCACTTCCTTTCTTATTTGTTTGTTTCAATTGTGCTTCTGATTATTAATCAGAGAATTAAATTGAAAGTTATTAGGCTATATCCTAAAATTTAAGTGCGAGAAACTTGGACATAGACTATATTTTCTTGAAAATTTATAGTGTTGTAACCTACCCGACAGGGTGTTACAATCTACCCAGATAGAGAGATAGGATGTAATATTTGACATCGTTCAAAAAAAAAAAAAATTATTATTATGTAGGATTCATTCATTCAATCATATGAATGAATCCTAACTGAAATGAAAGTTTATAACAGACGACAGTACTCATTTCTTGTTTGTTGAAAAATCTTGAAATTTCAGAAGAGGACGTCTAGTAAAGGTTATCATCTGACCACGTTTTCTCAGTCAGTTGACGCAAATGTAACGCGACTGATTCAAATTTTATCGATTCCTAGTAGAAATCGATAAAATTTGTATTCTTAAAATGGTTCCAAACAACAGTAAAAATTCATTGCCTAAACCCTGTTCTATCTTAATATTCACAAATAGCGAATGTAAATGAAATCTCTCTCACACGTAATATGATAGATGATTTGAATTAATTCATATTTTTTATAAAAATAATCGAGATTTAATAATTCGATTTTGGATTTTATTACTTCAAACTAAAGTTTTCTATATAATCACTCGGTTTCACAAATGCGTTTGGAATTGATTAATCTAATAAAATATATACATACAGTATATCGAAAATTATCGTAAAAATTTATTTTACAAAGAATGGTTGATATTAATTTATTAATAAAAAAATTTATTTTTTTTCTAACAGATTTAGATTACATGACATACAATTCAAAAATTTGCAATAATTTCAATTCTACTAATTTTCTAAATAAACGAGTTTCAATAATTAAATTCAAAATGTTCAGTTGATATGCCAAAATAATATTTCAAAAAATCAATCATGTTTTTTGATAGATAATAATTTATTGTAATTACTAGCAATTTTTTTTAAAAACTAAAAGTTTTAAGTGTAAGTAAAAATTTGTCTGTTTCAAAAATATATTGCATATATTATTAATAATTTGTATAAAATTTAAATTCCAAAACTGAAGCCAATACAATAGTAGTACCGGTAATATTCGGAAATAATTATAATATATTTTGTATGTATTTGGATTATTGTATGTAAATTAATCATTCCAGAAATTTTTAAATAAGTAGAAGTTTTATAGAAATCAAATTTAGCAGACAGAATACAATATAAAAATATAGCAGTTATATATAATTATTATTGTGCAATAGTGTAAAACATCTATACAGTATATACTGTAATTATGCTATTATTGAATGTAGAGAATGAGTATGTAAGTTTGTAACTTACGATTGGTAAGTATTGCTAATATTTATAACATTTACTATATTTCTATACTGAATTTTTTAAAAATTATTAAAATAGAATTTAAGCACTCCAGATAGATGTTACATAAAATAGGAAATGATTGTACAGATTTGGGGTAACAAATCAAAATTTACTTTAAACTAATATGTTTAAAATTTGAAATTTGTTTTGTTAAATCACTTTTGAATTGAATATTTCTAATATTAATAAGTTGAAAAAAATGTTTGCAATATAAATTAATTTGAAAATTATAAATTTTTATATATTACAAATTTTAAAGTTATATTCATACCCTATTTTCTTTAATAACAGAATGATCTTCTCCTAGCAGAAATCGAATAGATGCTTTCGTAAAGTTATAAAATCCCATTTGTCCCAAATATTCATGACTTAAAAGTTCTTTCAAAGCTAACTCTTTCTCAGCTTTTCTTATAACAGGAAGAACCCAATGCTTTCCTTCTTCGTTTCTATATACTGAATAAAAAGAATAAATATAGCATTGATTTATTTGATATATAATTATAATACTATATTTATAATTAATTATAATTGTAATAAATATTAAGTTTAAGAAAATATGTCAAAATTCCAAACGAATTAGTGTTTTTGTATTCAGGGCCATACTTATCCTTCTTGATGCTTGGGGCACTATTAAGTTGCAGAGTCCTCAATCAGAGTAAAAATTTTTAAAAATGCATATACAAGTACTGTATAAATGCAATTACTAGAGCCCGGTAAAGTATTGCTAAAAGATAGAGAAGAGATATACTCTCTTTCCCACTTATGATTGGCCAAGTAATCATTGTGCCATAGTCTGTTTTGTTTTCTCCGGATATTATTTCCTGTTAACATTACAGCCTATATGTTCAAATCATGGTTCAGATATGTAAAAAATGCAGATTATATTATTTTGGTGAGCATTTACATAATAATAAGCATTCAAAATTATTATAATTTATATTATTATTACAGAAAAACGATTTTTCAATATCTACAATGAAAAATGTTAAAAAGTATAGACTTCTAGACACAACAAAAATAAAGTAAGCCTAGAGAATCAAGTATGATACTGTAAATGAATTATATACAGTTGATATCATTTTATTAGTACCAACTTTGTCCTAAAATGAATAAAAATTATATTCTCTAATAATATTCATTCATTATGCTACTCCTTACGTCAATGACCTAAAAGGTAATTGTAATTAGATCATTTCCGATCACTATGTGCACGTGGGTGATCGGAAATGGATCCCATTAAATCATAAGCATATAATTCTTACATGAATAGTTAATCAATAAATTATTCTGAAATAAACTTCCATTTAATTTTTATCTGGGTTAAAATTTTACAGCTGTAAACTGTAAATATTAATAATTTAAGTAAAACATCTATTGTTTGTTTTTTTTTTGTTTTTTGTTTGAACACAGAAAATTTCTCGTTCTTATTAGAGAAATCATATAATTCGCATTATTATATTTCTTTATACATTTCTACTCTATTTTTTCCTGACTTTTAGGCAAAGAGAGAGACTTTCTTCCTAGTTCGACTTTCAAATACTTTACGTAAGTCTAATTTTTTTATATGATATTAAAATCAATAAAATATTGTTTTTATTTAAATTAATTCTCTACCAATTAATTAAATTTAATTTTTAAATTAGATTCATTATGTAGATCTTTAATTAAATTCTGGTAACAAAATTATAATAAAAAATTTACATAATATAGTACAGAATATACAATGGAACATAGAAAAACGCCTTTGTTTTACGATTTCTAGCGACTAATAAGTAATTTGATGTGTTTTTATAAAAAGCATCAGTTTACATTATTCTGATGAGCATTTACACAATAATTTGAAGAGGCTATTGACTAAATAAATCATACTGCCGATCGTCTTCTGTAACGTTTCATTAAATATATATTTTAATTTAAA